>JACXGM010034551.1:0-12058 GCA_016801145.1 Umbra pygmaea | reverse complement strand
CTGTTATATCACATCGTCATTAGCTGCGCCAGGTCCTGTTATATCACATCGTCATTAGCTGTGCCAGGTCCTGTTATATCACATCGTCATTAGCATTTAATCTTAAGTCTCAAAACGCATTACAACTACTCCGAATTCAGATCGAATTACAACACAGTACCTGGCACTGCCTAAAATGCATATTGTATATCAAAGACAGAACGCCATGTGACAAACACCAATAAATATTTTTTGTGAATGGATATGCTTCTTGAATGCATTGGTCCCATGAGAACGCCGAAGTACACCTGTGCAGATATTCTGTTCATGTCACTCAGCACAATAAGCTGCTTCTGGCTGCTTCATGTCAGAAACATCTCGCAGGTGTGGGATGGTGGGAGATCCATAACATGCTTCCTGCTTCCTCCAACCACATGTCACCAAGCCATTGGAATATTATCATTCAACACAGATGCCTTGAGTCAGTACATACACTACCGGTCAGAGGTTTTAGAACACCAAGGAATGTACGGTACATGTTTTGATAGATATTGACACCTTCATTCACCAAGGTGTCCAACTACTTACGCAAGCGCCTTAGTCTACG
This sequence comes from Umbra pygmaea, assembly GCA_016801145.1. Taxonomy (NCBI): domain Eukaryota; kingdom Metazoa; phylum Chordata; class Actinopteri; order Esociformes; family Umbridae; genus Umbra; species Umbra pygmaea. The sequence continues at coordinate 11,472 of JACXGM010034551.1, read as the reverse complement.
TTGAGCCCACCTTTAAATCCCTAACCTTAACCCTACCTAACCCTAACCTTAACCCTACCTAAACCTTACCTTCTGCAGGACCTGTTTGTCCTTTCCATCTCCCTCTGTGGTGTTCTTGGCCTGGTCCAGCTCATCGTGTATCTCAGACAGCTGCTGCTGGAGATCCTTCCTCTCAGAGCGGCCCTGTTCTCTGTCGGCCTTTACCTGGACTAGCCTGGGAACAGAAATAATCAAACATATTTTTATCTTCGAAAAAACAATTGTATCACAGCTGGCCAAAGAAATCGTTAAAAAAGGCAGAGCATTGCTAACAGCTGTGTGGAAGGAACTGTATGAATAAAGTTGGTTTGTTTAAATCCTCTTAGATCTACAGTACCTCTGGGCTATAAGTGGCCAAGAGTCCATTCTGAATCCAGGATTTAACATCCTGAACACAATCCCATAATGACTCCTGGACCCCTACACATTATGCACTTACTCCTCTCTGGCGACTTTAAGCTCCTCCTCCATCTGAGCTAGCCTATCCTGTAGCATTGACAGCTCTCCTTTTCTCTTGTGAAGCTCCTCCTGTAGAGTTTTCACATCTGCTTTGGCCTTGTGACATGCCTCCGTTAGGCTCCTCCCACTCTGTAGGACATGCACACAAGCAGACACAATCAAGGCGTTCAGCTGTTGTAGACACAGGAGTCACTGTGGTCGGCCTGCCCACCACTCCAGGCACATAAGAGCAAAACAAGTACTCCTGCTGAGAATAATGTGCTGTAAACAACTGTACTGTGCTCTCCTAGCCAATGGGCATCAATCGGTTGTTGTTGCTTGCTCTATGGCCTAAAAAAGGTCTATAGAAAATAAATTTGATGTAGTGTCTTGTACTGCAATTCATTGTGCCTCAACGTATTGTTCAGTATTTTCCTTTGGTGTACTGTAGCGTACTGTAGCGTACTGGGGTGTACTGTATTATACTGTACATTGGTCTTATGCTCTATCTGTTTCTTCAGCTGGGACAGCTCTCTTTCCAGCTCTGCTCCTCTCTTCTGTAGCTCTTTGGCCTCGGCAGCCCAGTCCTGCAGGACAAAACAACACATCAGAAACATCTCAACAGAACATCTCAGAGGAACCTGCTCATCAGAACATCGGAACATATCAGACGGACCTGCTCATCAAAACCTCTCATCAACATATCAATTGTATTATTAATTAGTGAACATACATATGTTTCTTATATAAAAAAATAAGAGAAGATTAGACATATTCTATCACAGGTCCATCCGATTTTGTCACCAATGCCCCATTTAACACCCACCACTGCACCCTATATGCACTACTGGGCTGGGCCTCACTACATACTCAACACCTGACCCACTGGTATCACCTAATCTACAAATCACTTTTACACAAAACTCTTCTGTACATAAACTCTCATCTCACCATTGCCTTATCCACCCGTAACCTGCACTCAAGCAGGACAGGTACATTGCCCCAAAAGCCCTCTATGTCATCTTGCACCTTTGCATTTTTATCTTGGCCAGGTCACCGTTTCAAATGAGAAACGGTTCTTAACATGCCCACCTGGTTAAGTAAAGGTTAAAAAAAATAATAAAGAAAAGATCACTAGTGTATTTCAAGTAGTCTGTGATTTATAAAGAAAAATGTAAAAAAAGTAACAATTGCCCCTGGTCTCCCTTTATTAAAATATATCACTTTTGGTCTAAGATGAGATATCGAGTGGTAACTGTGGTAACACTGTATTGCTGCAATATGGAGAGCAAAGTATCAGCCCTTGTTAGTACCCTGGCTCAGTCAGCGACACGCAGGGACTCCCTTAACACATCGATTGTTTTTCTGTCCACTGTGCTTTGTCTTCTCCCACTGAAAAAGACTTATCTTGGGATTAAAAAGAAATATCTTTGACAGTCCAGCAGACATGTGTGTCAGGCCTCACCCTGGTCTCCTCCTCCACATTCTCTGCAGTTTTCCACTTCAGTGTGTTCAGTTTTTCCAACAGCAGGCTCACCTTCCTCTGAGTGGTGGATGTATTATCAGTGGTCCTGAAGGAAGAACAACAGAAAAACAGAGTTCAAATTTGAACAGCATCCATTACTAGAAGAAGCTCCACATCTTACAGGAGCAGTTAGGGTTAAGGGCCTTTTTCAAGAGGGCATGGCCAGAGCTACAGTATATACATGTCAGATAGCTACAGCTAGTAGAATGTGTGGGAAAACTGTAGGAATGTGAGTTAGATAATGTTGCTACAATTGAATTTCCTGATGCTACTAACACAGTTCCTGACCTCGCATCAATTTCCAAAATTCCTCACCCACTATAAAGGCTTGAATTCTAAAAAAACAATGTGATTCATCTTCCAGCATTTTAGTTCATTTTAGTAATATTTCAATTGTTTTTAATTCAACGTGTGTGCGCGTGTGAACATGAAAATAGATCTATGCACTATCCATTGGATTATAATATTCTCATTCTCATTTCAAGAAAAGATATCACTGATGTGTAATGATTAATAGGAACTGGGTCAATCGGTTTCATTTTAATTCAGTTAATTTGAAATATTCAGTCAATAAAAACGGACATTTCAGCAGTAAAGGAATTCACCTCTTTGGGGGACAGTTTACAGGATAACTTCCTAAGAGTTTGTCATAGTTTGTTTCAGGTTAAATTTGTGGTTGAGCTAATCAACATACTCTCATGTAGTATAACTAACCCTTCCTTGAGGTAAGCGAACAGTATCTGTGTAGTGGTATCTTCGTCTGGTTGCTGTGGTTGACCTATGACCTGCTGACCCCGTTGACCTTTCAGAATATCAGGAGTGATGACCTGGTTATACAACACAACAATAGGCTCATCAGTCAATTACCATCTGGGATCCTAAGAAACTAAACAAAAGTATCTTAAAGAAACGACCTCATCATTTGATTCGGTTCCCGAAATAAAACGCAAAACTTTTTACCTGAGTTTTTCTCTCTGACTCTGCGTTTGCTTGGTTGAGAGACCTAGATCTGGTGCGATGCAGAGCGGTCTTCTCCACGCTGTAGCGAACCTTCAGCCCTCTGGGAGATGTGGAGCTTAGCCCCTGGTCCTCCCACTGGAGCTTGTTGAGCATCAGAGTCGGTGCTCCGTTGGTCCCTTTGCCCAAGGGTGATCCAGGAACGCTTGCGCCTCCCCCCACAGTTGCCTCCCTGGTCCCTATAACCGGTGTTACAGGGCGGGGGGGCTCAGGTGAGTTCCGCTGTCGGCTGCTGTCCGCGCTGAGTGACCTCCTCCGGTCCTCGGGTTCAATCCTGCCTCTTCTCGGCCGAGCTCGACCCATCTGCTGGGGGCCGTCGAACTGGCTGATGAGGTTACTCACGCAAGAGATCGGCACTGCGTCCACTGAGTTCGGGGACCTCCTGGGGGTGCCGGTGACCTCGCTCGGGGGGCTTAGCAGGTTGGCAAGAGACGGGTGGCGCGGAGCGAGCGTCGCTGAGGCAGGGCCGGGGGATCTCTCCAGTCCCTCGGCAGGGAGAGGGATCCTGGTTGGTTTGAACCCTGCTGCAGGGGCCTGGGTGGCTGCCTCCTCACTCAGCAGAACCCGGGATAGATGCCCTGGCCTGGAAAGGGCTGCTGTCTGAGCAGGGGTAACAGAGCCTCTCTGGTTGGTAGGGGGAAGGGCTCCGAGGCTGTTCCTGTCCGGGTCGTAGGGTTGAAGCAGCTCCGGGTGCCTCTGGAAGTTCATCACTGTGTTAGAAGGTGACGCGCTCCTGTGGGACTGCTGTAAAGCTGACTCTGGGAAGTCGATCACGGACGAGGAGGACGGCAGCGGTGTCCTCTGGCACTCCCTGCCATCTGTCAGAGAAGCTTCGAGACCATACTCCCCCTGGTGGCTGGGAGGCCTGCGCTCCGCATGGGGACTGCCCAAGGGAGCTCCACTGTTCCCCAGGGAGGCTAGGGCATACTCCGACTGGCTGTGTGCGATGACAGAGAATTCCTGGTGGTCCCAGTTCCTGCTGTAGTTCCCCAAGCCATCAGAGGGCAGTGGGGCTCTGCTATCCCCGTTATTCAAAACAACGTACGGATGACCCTCAATCCCCTGAACCTGTATTCTGACGCCGAACATGGATGGGTTGCGGTCACTGTGAGAACAGGTTCCTCCTCTGGGAGCGTACCCAGCTTGCTGCACGCTGTAGCCTGGTTGTATTCTGCTGAAGTCTGGCGACGAGCGACTCGCTCTGTGTTTGTACTCCATTCCTGAAGCCAACTTGACAATGCTAAAACAACGTTGTGCGTTAGCTGGGTACAACAGCAAAGATATTGAACAGCAGTTAGAGTCAAGAGTTATTATTATTTATGACATTTACAAATTATTAAGCAGGGTACTCAGATAAGCACACAGATACATCATAACCGACAGGTGACATGTAACTGAATGCGCGCTCTCTCGCCCTCTCTGACCGCACTGTTTACAAAACAGTCATGTGGACCAACCAACAACAATGATTTCCCAAGAGCATCTGATGTCACTCACACAGCTGCACCTACTGTCCTAGCAATTCCCTACCAGAATAAGTAAACATTGTTAACAACAACACATTCATATAGAATACCGTTCATTCAGTGTGAAAACAGTCTAACAATTGTATTTAGGCCACTACTACTGCGGCATGACGACTAGCTAACACCGACCGTGGTCGCTCCGAAGTCTGCATGTCGTCACCCATACATACACATACACACACGCGCGCGCGCGCGCACACACACACACGCACGCACGCAAACAAACACACGCATAACTCTTGTCAAATACATTTTGTGTTTAGTAGCCTACATTCACCAAATGCTGTTATTTAGAGAGAAGTATAGATACTGCATACACATGATCATAAATAGTCGGGAAAATCCCACAGTCTTAAGTACATTTGCACAGTTGAGTCCTGACACCACGGAGAGTGAACAATTGTCTCCAGTGGCTTGAGGCTTTCGCGAAATAGCATTAATGTATAGAGAACAAAAAAGTAGCTCTCACAGTATCTCTCAAAACATCCCTCGGAGATTTCCACATTTGCTTTTACCACATGAAATCAAAATGTTTTTATTTAGGAGTTTTTGCCACTGAAAACAATAACGTCAAAGTAAAAAATAATTGGACATTTGTTCTTTAAAGCACATAATGCAAAGCTATTATTCTACCTACTTGAACCGTTGTTTGCACTGACAGAGTAGAATAATTGGAAGTAAAATACTAAATTCCTTACTTTCTGAATCCGTATATGTGCATTAAACTCCTATGATCTTATCTTCAGGAGGTAAGAAATATTATACATGCTTCTATTTTTTTAAATGCCACATCTTCGACTTCAACTTACCGCAGTGGAATTTGGAATGATACACGCAGACTCCCATTTGGGAAGACTAATGTTAGAGTTTTTAAGATAAAGTTATTTGTAATAGCCTATCTTATTACCATAGTATGTAATAAAAGACGTTCCTTGTTCAGTTACACAAGCAATTCCATAAAACTGCTGTAACATACGTGTCGCTTGACCTGCGCCCAATTAACCACAGTAGGTGGCCAAACGATTGTTTCATGTCCTCTAGTGTAGTTGCAACCATTTTACCGGTTTCATTCAAAGTGTCAATGCCGTTTATCCAACTAAGTCACTCATTAAAGGAATATGTTTACAGCTGTCTCTTTAACATCATCAGATAATAAAACACTACTTTTTCTGATATTCCCTAAGATCTATTTTAGGAAATGCCGAAACAAGAATGACATCATAGAGCACAAAAAGTTATAGTTCGTTAAAAGTTAAAGTAGTAGTTGTTTTCTGTGCGCAGTATTGCTCTTACCGTAGGTCATGCAATATTGACTGGCTGAAGTGACAGTTCTGTGGGAGTTGTTCGGTATTCCCCTTCCCAGTCTCTATTCTCAATGTCCCCCTGGCGGAGCCGCACAGTCCTACATCAAATTGTGCAGGTGTCCGTCATCGTCAATTATTATCGTCAGACGTGGAAAGTAAAAAGAAAAATATTGGCTACAGAAGAAGTAGATCGCCTGATAGGTATTCAGTGTAGCAGGTGCACACAGACTAGTTTAAATTATTTAGTATTCAATAATTATCAAGGTCGATGCTAGACGAAAACAGTAATGAGCGAATTTACATAAAATATGAAGGTCTTATGTTCATTCGGAACTTTTTATTCACGCAGTCCCTCTTACGTACTCAACAAGGGTACAAACAAAAATGACAAGAAATGTACAATAAAGACAGAATTTGTAATTATTTAATTTACACTTTTATTCATCTTGAGTATTATATAATGATGGTATGAGAGCCAGATTAGAAATTTGTCCAGGACACTAGGGTTAACAACCCTACTCTTACGAATAGTGCCATGGGATCTTTAGTGACCACAGAGAGTCAGGGCACCCGTTTAACGTCCCATCCGAAAGACAGCACCCTACGCAGGGCAGATGTCCCCATCACTGCCCTGGGGCATTGGGAATGATCTTTAGACCAGAGGGAAGAGCGCCCCCTACTGGCCCCCCAACACCAACTCCAGAAGAAATGTAGGGATAAATAGGAAATAGACCTCCATCTGATGTCTTAAAACCATTTATTGTTACAGATTCATTTTATGAACAAAGGTTCTGTTCACATATTAGACATTATTGTATATTATTTGCATTGTAGTCCCTGGTGACATTAATCTACATGAATTTACACCATTGAAAGGTGAAGAATTTGCAAATACATCCCAATATGGAACTTTCCTATACAGGACTGTGTTACGTTGTGGAGTTTTACCGAACATAATTATTTACAATTTCTAGTACAATATGACAAACAATACTTCTGAAGAAACACATACTTAGTTTAAAAGTAAAGATATGTAATTCAAGAGATTTACCAATTATTAATTGTAGAAAAGATAAACTACAAAAATGTACGAAAAGTCTTCAATATTCTCAATAAAAACTCCAAAGTCCGAATCCAACTTTACCCTACCATACAGTGCACAAAGAAATTACTTGGTCCAAGCACATGGAAAATTATTTTTGTACCAGCCATGAGGGATCAATACTGAAATAGGAGAATAGAATACAAATATGAAATAAACATTGTTTTACACAAGACTTGTTTCTTCTTAACTGTACATTTTCCTTCACTGAATATAAAACATATGTTACAAAACAGTTGCTGGTTACAATGCATTTGTCAGTAACAAGTACATTTAGGCACAGGTCAAAATAGATCAAGAGGGCCAGAAGAAAACTGTCACTCTACAGTGACTGTTTGATGCCAAAAAATCTTTTCATACACTGAGGAAGCTTCAGCTGTGTCTCTGGATAGTCTGGATCCAGTTTCTGGTACTGGCTTCTAGACACTGAATGTCATTGGATTTCCTTTCACCACACGAAATCTGTAGAAAGTGAAAAAACATGTAAGTAATGTTTGTAGCAATTTAGATTATTCAAAATGGATCAACACGGGATACCACAGTAGTAGAAGAATATCAGAAGTCCTTAACTGAATGTCATAGCATCACATTGTTCTGTACCTGTATGAGGGCTTACAGGTCATGTCCCATGGGGTTTGTGGTGTCTAACCCTGGGTGTTGCAGCAGGGCCTGGGCGTCCGTTAACCCCACAGACATCTTCTCCTGTTCCCGTCTCCTCAGACAGGCTGCCTTGGGGTTCAGATTCCGCTCTATGGATCACACAGAGGTCAACATTGGTAGTGCACTGCTTAAACCACACAGGAGTAAACCAGAACAAGACTTTACTTTTTTTATTTTAATTTTTTTATTTAAAAGGACAGTCAGAAGCAGTAGTGGGAAACAGACTGTCCAACTAATCAACAAACCCTTCTTGTCTGACACAGGACATAGACTGTCCATCTAATCAACAAACCCTTCTTTGTTTGACACAGGACACAGACTGTCCATCTAATTAACAAACCCTTCTTCGTTTGACACAGACTGTCCATCTAATCAACAAACCCTTCTTTGTTTGACACAGGACACAGACTGTCCATTTAATCAACAAACCCTTCTTCGTTTGACACAGACTGTCCATCTAATCAACAAAGCCTTCTTTGTTTGACACATGACATGGACTGTCCAGCTAATCAACAAACCCTTCTTTGTTTGACACAGGACACAGACTGTCCATCTAATCAACAAACCCTTCTTTGTTTGACACATGACATGGACTGTCCAGCTAATCAACAAACCCTTCTTTGTTTGACACATGACATAGACTGTCCAGCTAATCAACAAACCCTTCGTTTGACACATGACACAGACTGTCCATCTAATCAACAAACGCTTTGTTTGACACAGGACACAGACGGTCTATCTAATCAACAAACCCTTTGTTTGACACAGGACACAGACTGTCCAGCTAATCAACAAACCCTTCTTTGTTTGACACAGGACACAGACTGTCCATCTAATCAACAAACCCTTTGTTTGACACAGGACACAGACTGTCCATCTAATCAACAAACCCTTCTTTGTTTGACACAGGACACAGACTGTCTATCTAATCAACAAACCCTTCTTTGTTTGACACATGACATAGACTGTCCAGCTAATTAACAAACCATTCTTTGTTTGACACAGGAGTGCTTTTGAACCCAGGAAAGTGGTTTGGTCGGCATTAGGGGAGTGTTTTCCAGAGTAACGGTTAGCATCTACTGACCTCTGACCTGTTGTTCTAAACTAAGGATGACGGCCACGGCCTGATGCAAGACGAGCAGCTTGGTCTGCGGCTTCTCGCTGTTCAAGTGCAGCTGCGTCATGTGACCCAGCTCCTTGAAGGCTTCATTGATGTCGCGGACACGCAGGCGCTCGCGAGCGTTGTTGGCCATCCGCCGCTCACGCTCACGCTCGGCCTTCTGCTCAGGACTCAGGTTGTCCTCGTCCTCATGGAGACTGTTGTAGAGCAGAGGGGAAAGGAGGGGTTGGTTGTAAGATTGTGAAACTGCTGTGCAGCGCCCTCTGGTGGACACACAGTGAAACATTTACTGAGCAGAGTGCTCTGTATGGAACTTGTGCTGAGCCGCAACTACGTATTATCTTGTCATCTGATCATGTTCAAAGAAATCTGTTTAACCTTACATTTCGTACCAGTTCTAGCACTCAAACACACCCCCAGGGAGCAGAAAAAATGGAAAACATATGTTTTTTTTCCTTGGTAATGACAGAAACTAGGTTCCAGATCTGTTGTCTTACTATTGACCAAAGACAGAAATAGATCTTGGTCCAGGCTAAAGAAAGGAAAAGAGAGCCCACACAGACGACCATGGTCCACACCTGGCCAGGCTGCTTCGGGGCGTCTGGTGTGACTCGCTCTCCTCGTCAGACCTCTGGCTGTCGGAGCTGTGGCTGTTTGGGTGGTTCTGGTGACTCGGGTGCAGGTCATACAGCTCCTCTCTCTCCAGACCTTCCAGCTTCAGCTCCAACCCGCCCAGCCCCACCGGGACACCTGCTGGGAACGTGCGTCCACTTTGATTTTGTGAACGGCTCTGCAGGGATGTTCTGCTGTTGTTGTTTAGGTTGGCTGCCTCCACCTGTGAAATACAGTATATATACAAGAAAAAGGTTAAATTAATAATTTGTACAAGTGAAGTATTTCAATACAGCGTGAAGAATTAGGTGGGGAAAAGGAACTGTCAATGAAGAAATGACACATTTAGCACATAATTGTTGTGGGCTGATGACATATCCACTGATCTCTATATAGATGCCTGTTTCTCTCACAGAATGAATTTAATCACAGTGCAGCTTTAATCCAAATCCTTACTTTATAACTCCCAATGAACTCCTTCAAAAACATGCCCCTAATTCTTTTCCGGATTATTCATATTTAACAGACAAATTGTACCTGGAAAAGACCCCACTCCACCCCCAAAGCAAAGGATTAGTTTAAAATACAGCACATTCACTGTATGCAGTGAAATACTGTCAGTCCTATTGGATTGTCCTATGAGGACTGTCAATGTGGCTGTGTTGAAATTCCCAAGAAGGAAATGCTATAAAGGTCAGTGTAAATATTCCATACCAGACTCATTAGTGCTTAATGTTAACTCAACTGCTGTGCTCACAACATACGCAAAATATTTCACCACACTGTCATCACTCCCATCACTCCCATGTCAGTGTCGTAACTTTCTGTCAGTGTTGAAACTCTATGTCAGTGTTGTAACTCTATGTCAGTGTTGTAACTCTATGTCAGTGTTGTAACTCTATGTCAGTGTTGTAACTCTATGTCAGTGTTGTAACTCTATGTCAGTGTCGTAACTTTCTGTCAGTGTCGTAACTTTCTGTCAGTGTTGTAACTCTATGTCAGTGTTGTAGCTCTATGTCAGTGTCGTAACTTTCTGTCAGTGTCGTAACTTTCTGTCAGTGTTGTAACTCTATGTCAGTGTTGTAACTCTATGTCAGTGTTGTAACTCTATGTCAGTGTCGTAACTTTCTGTCAGTGTTGTAGCTCTCTTGTCAGTGTTATAACTCTATGTCAGTGTTGTAGCTCTAAGGCAGTGTCGTAACTTTCTGTCAGTGTTGTAGCTCTCTTGTCAGTTGTTATAACTCTCTGTCAGTGTTGTAACTCTATGTCAGTGTAGTAACTCTCTGTCAGTGTTGTAACTCTATGTCAGTGTTGTAACTCTATGTCAGTGTTGTAACTCTCTGTCAGTGTTGTACCTCTATGTCAGTGTCGTAACTTTCTGTCAGTGTTGTAGCTCTCTTGTCAGTGTTGTAACTCTATGTCAGTGTTGTAACTCTATGTCAGTGTAGTAACTCTCTGTCAGTGTTGTAACTCTATGTCAGTGTTGTAACTCTCTGTCAGTGTTGTAACTCTATGTCAGTGTCGTAACTTTCTGTCAGTGTTGTAACTCTCTGTCAGTGTTGTAACTCTATGTCAGTGTTGTAACTCTATGTCAGTGTCGTAACTTTCTGTCAGTGTTGTAGCTCTCTTGTCAGTGTTGTAACTCTATGTCAGTGTTGTAACTCTATGTCAGTGTTGTAAATTTCTGTCAGTGTTGTAGCTCTCTTGTCAGTGTTATAACTCTCTGTCAGTGTTGTAACTCTATGTCAGTGTTGTAACTCTATGTCAGTGTAACTTTCTGTCATACATGAATATACACACACACACATATACACACACACACATAAACACACACACATATACACACACACATAAACACACATACATAAACACACATATACACACACACACATATACACACACACATAAATCTAAACATATACACACACACATAAACATACATATACACACACACACACATATATACACACACACACAAACACATAAACACACATACATAAACACACATATACACACACACACATATACACACACACATAAATCTAAACATATACACACACACATAAACATACATATACACACACACATATACACACACACACACACACACACACACACACACACACACA
>JACXGM010034550.1:0-11943 GCA_016801145.1 Umbra pygmaea | reverse complement strand
TCACTGAGTTACTGGAGCTTAACTGGATGATGACATCATAATTACTGAGGTACTGGAGCTTAACGGGATGATGACATCATCAATCCAATTATTGGTGTCTGATGGAATGCGCGGAGGACCGGAATTTGTTCCTGAGTGTTGGTGTGTGTCGGGGTTGGCCTAAATTAAAAATAAATAGCTTTATTAAAGAGGACATGACCAGCAGTGTTTATTTTATCAAGAATAGGAACCATTTGTCTATGAAATCATATATTTTGTGGAAGACTTGATTTGAATGCATTCTAAATGCCTCCTGGGACATAATACCTGGCTACAGATTTATTCTACAGGCCAGGCATAGCTTTGTGATGAGTAGAAGAAGGTTCCTCATACGAGGTCAGCCGTTCTGCACTCCATCATTCTCGCTGTTCCTTTTTATGGACTTTGGAATCAGGAGAAAGAACGTGTCCCAGAATGGAAACTGGATGTTTATCAGTCTGCTGTTGCAGCCAGGTCTGAACTTGGCAGTGAAGTGTCACAGTGAAACACAGTGTGCATCATTTGCTTTAACCAGCTCAGTGATTGTGACCTGATCTCAGCCTATATTTCGCACCACTCTACTTAAAGTATACACGATTAGAGGGATTTCTGAGGCATATATAGTATGATGTGTCAACTCAACTGAGGGAAAATATTACTCTGTGAAACGTCCTAATAGAAATGGCATGTTGGCTAGACCAGGTTGTAAATAATTTGCACAAGGTTAGGTGAAGCCTTTTGCATTTCGGAGCTGTCTGCTCAGTTCAGCTTTTCTAGGGATTTGCTGAAAGTATAAGATAAATCACAAGGGCTTTTCTACTGCAGGGCCATGCCATACCACAAACATCACTGTTTGGTTTGTCTCCATCCACTCCAGGCGGCAGTCGTGCTATGTCGGAAGAGAACATTTCTACAGTGCCCCTATTAAATGGAAAAATACTTCTCTATTCATACAGCTGGTATTGTTGTTCCACCTATCAATGGCCAGCCTGTACCAGCATGGTCCAGCACAACACACTTTATAATTGGTCAATGGGAAACACACTTTATAATTGGTCAATGGGAAACGGTGAATAGACTAGACCTGGTGCGTAAAGCTCAGTAGCCAATACTTGATGAAACCAAGTCCAAATGATAGGTAAGACAAAGGGAGGTTTATGGGTGAGAAGGTGGTTGTGGTCTCATTTTGAGATAAACAACCACTTCACATGTGGTCATAAATATGTTCTCAACATTATACAGCACCTTTTGAAGAGCAGACAATCTTGTCAGTATCAAGTGTAAGGGGCATCAACAAAACTGTGTCTGATATGTTACTACATTCATTAGTTCAAATCTACTGCTTTAATGTGTGATAAAGGAGAAATAAATTATGCCCAAGTGAAGTGGTTAAGAGGCTTACAAAGTTAGGCTTCCTATTACCTGCTTCAACAGCTTCCTGTACATTTTCCAAGGAAATGATCTCATCTTGCTTGACTGTTTAAATGGAATGTGCCCTGATTCAAAGGACAGGCCTTTTCTTGACAGCATTAATGTAAATCTGTACAACCTTCATACAGAACTACATAGTACACAATGATTTAAGTACCGGTACATAACTGCATAGTACACAATGATTTAATCACCGGCCTCCACAAAGTTTGCTGCTTCAGTGTTCTTAGATCGTTCTGTCAGTAGTTACAATGGTATGCAGAAATATAATTATAAGCATTCCATAAGTGTCAAAGGCTTTTATTGACAATTACATTAAGTTTATGCAAAGCATCAATATTTGTAGTGTTGACCCTTCTTTTTCAAGACCTCTGCAATCTGCCCTGACATGCTGTCAATCAACTTCTGGGTCACATCCTGACCGATGGCAGCCCATTCTTGCATGATCAATCCTTGGATTTTGTCAGAATTTTTTGTTTTGTTTGTCTACCCGCCTCTTGAGGATCAACCACAAGTTCTCAATGGGATTAAGGTCTGGGGAGTTTCCTGGCCAAGGACCCAAAATGTTGATGTTTGGTTCACTGAGCCACTTAGTTATCACTTTTGCCTTATAGCAAGGTGCTCCATCATTCTGGAAACAACATTGGTCATCACCAAACTGTTCGTGTATGGTTGGGAGAAGTTCCTCTTGGAGGATGTGTTGGTACTATTCTGAATTCATGGTTGTGTTCTTAGGCAAAATTGTGAGTGAGGCCACTCTCTCGGCTGAAAAGCAACCCCACACATGAATGGTCTCAGGATGTTTTACTGTTGGCATGACACAGGACTGATGGTAGCGCTCACCTTATCTTTTCTGGACAAGGTGTTTTCCGGATGGCCCAAACAATCGGAAAGGGGATTCATCAGAGAAAATGACTCTACCCCAGTCCTCAGCAGTCCAATTTCTGTTCCTTTTGCAGAATATCAGTCTGTCCCTGATGTTGTTTCTGGAGAGAAGTGGCTTCTTTGCTGCCTTTCTTGACACCAGGCCTTCCTCTAAAAGTCTGTGCCTCACTGTGCATGCAGATGCACTCACACCTGCCTGCTGCCATTCCTGAGCAGCTCTGCACTGGTGGTGCCGTGATCCCGCAGCTGAATCAACATTAGGAGACTGTCCTGGCGCTTGCTGGACTTTCTTGGGGGCACTGATGCCTTCCTCACAACTAAACCTCTCTCCTTGAAGTTCTTGATGGTCTGATTAAAGAAGAACAATGATTTCAAGCACCACCCTCCTTTTTAAAACTTCCATTCTGGTATTCTAATTAGGGCTGGGCGTTATACCTACCTTTAAAAACTATATACCGCTATTATTTCATGTACCGGTCTGGATTTTTACTATAGTATGTAAACTGATATTTTAATGTTTGTTAAATGTAATTTTTTTCTAAATTACAGAGTCATTCCGCAGGCTGCACTGAATGTGAATAACCTAATTTTGAATGGAAAGTCGCAACTGCAGACCATGAAAATAAGCCACGGGTGTTGCCTGAACATGTGAACAATAAGACACTTGCTTGTCAGAGCCTTTCGCCTCCAATGTAGTCGGCTACATAAATGTAAATATCTGAACGTTAGAAATTTCGACAATACTGTTTATATTAACATAGATTTGTTAAAATATTCATATAATTTTGACATGCTCTAGGCTAGCCACTGATAAACATCAGGCAACATGGGCTGAAATAACAAAGTCTTTTACGTATATGAATACTGTGACGTTGGTAGGCTACTATCGCTTTAATTAGGGTATACACAATGAAAATCTGAACCACTTGTGTTAATACATCGTTGATTAAACATTTCAGTTATTACTACATCAAATGTGAATTAACCATGAGTTTTTTTCAGTATGAATTAAACTAATAAAGGTGGTAATAAACTATTAAAGAATTATAGGTTTTGTACTATCCAAAACATTTGACATCTTAATATCTAACCAAAATATATTTTAGTTTTTTTTGTCTTACTGCCAACAATGAGCAAATTTATCCTCCAGGTTCTTCGAGTCTGCCACACATAATATGAAGACCCTGGATTTACAGAGTTTTGTTTTTAAAGTTATTTATTAGTATTACTGTTTGATAGTGTTTGATGAAAGTTCAACCAATAGTTCTACTTTTTTGCTGTCAGTTTTGTCAGTGTTAAACCATCAGAATTGAGAAAGCTTATTAAAAGATATAATAACATTAAATACTGTGATACCTTTAAAAAAAATTTAAATACTGTGATATCATTTTTTAGCTACTTCGCCCAGCCCTAATTCTAACTCAATCAGCATAATTCAATCAGTATGACAGAGTGATCTCCAGCCTTGTCCTCATCAACACTCTCACCTGTTTTAACAAGACAATTACTGACATGATGGCAGCTGGTCCTTTTGTGGCAGGGCTGAAATGCAGTGGAAATAGATTTTTAGGGATTAAGTTCATTTTCAGGGCAAATAGGGACTTTGTAATTAATTACAATTCATCTGATCACTCTTCATGACATTCTGGAGTATATACAAATTGCCATCATCAACACTGAAGTACCAGACCTTGTGAAAATTTGTATTTGTGTAATCTTCAAAACTTTTGACCACGACTGTACGTAAAGGAATCAGGCTGCATCCTAAACATTGACTCCAGAACAATGGGAGCTGTAGGCAGCATGGGTCCATTGGAGACTCACCGTGGCATTTCCAGGCCTTTGTTTCTTTCATCGATCACAGAAAAATGAGCCTTTGGTGTGGTTGGAAGGAGGGTGAGGTGAGGTGTGACGAGAGAGGATGTACAGTCAGCTAAGGCAGGGTCACTTGGATACACCAACAGCAGCATTTACGTGACTCTGGCAGCTGTTTGTATGACGGAGGAGGACGAGGAGGTCTGGGCGGTGGCGGCAGATCTTCCCAGCTGCTGCATCATGGTCCTTAGACCTGGACAGGCAGGAAGCGCTGTGGTCAGGAGTCAGGAAACCACCAGTGTTATGTGCTCCGCTTGCGTCACCTCAGCTCCTGTGCGTCACTAACTCTTCCTCAAATGGGACCCCTATTTACTATATTGTGCACTACTTTGCTCAAAGGTGATGCACTGTGAAGGGAATAGGGTGTTATTTAGGAGGCAGTTGTAGTGGCCTTTTCATTTGATTGTCAAACAAATTACGTAACAAGGGGTTGCCTAAGCATGTTGTTTCATAATGATTCACTCTGCACACAACTAATATTTAGTTCAAAATACTGGGTACATGGTTTTGGCGGTTGGCGCAATGCTGTAGAGTGTTTAATATATAGTTTGTTTAATATATAGTTTATTTAATATATAGTTTATGTTTAATATATATATATATTATTTCTAGGTCTGTCATGTCATCCATCTGATTCAGGCTTCCTACACAACATACATCCTGAAATAATAATAATAATAATAAAGCCTCTATATGCTAGTTGCCGGGTCTCTTTAAAACCATGTAATTACTTCTAAATACCAAGTGAGTCCAGGAGCCCATGCTTTGGGTTGAGATGCTCCAGACTATGACCTGTGGAGCGGCCTGCTTTAGTCATGTGATTGTAGTCATTACAATATATACATATATATACGAAACACATGCAGTTATAACAAAGGAACCCCATTTGCTTCTTGGCTAAGTTTCATTTGTCACATGTAGAGAACCGCAGATGTATTACATGTACAGTGAAAATGTTGTGCCACAGTTTCAACAATGCAGTAATAATACAAATGTGCAAAAGAAAACACAATGTCTCTCAGTAACATTAAGAAGTAAAAAAGTGGGACTTGCATTCTGCATTTGGTCAAGAACCACCTGAGTACGCAGTCTTTTTCTAGTACAGCAGAAGACACTAGCGGAGGGGTTACCAAACGTCCAGAATGTTACCATGTCAAGAAGCTGCGGAGCATCTGTCTGCTTCAGGCTCCATATGTGAAGGCCAGTGTCTCTCTGCCTGCCAGCAGGCTACTGCCTCAGTCCTTCAGGCTTTCAGAGAGGCCTTTCTTCTCTGACAGAGCATGTCAACAATGTCGCCTCTGTCTCGCTGGTCCACTTCATCTAGCTGCTTAACGATGCTTCCTCCTCACATCACAGGGCTGTCTGGGCTGTTTTTTCAAAGCTCCAAATAGACTGTCAACTTTTCCACTTCAGCCCAGGCTGGGTAGTTATGACGATGCCAGGGGAGTGGGAAATGTGACAGCCTGCTACAATGACACTCTGCCAGAGAAGAGATCACAAGATGACATCAAGAATCAACTAATGCACAGATAATTTTCTCCAGTATGGGCCATCATTCTCTTTCTTAAATTATGAATTACTTAAACCTCTGTCTTAAAGGCTTGTGTCATGTTTTCAAGAAATGGGTTTGTTTACCATTGCCAGATCAGCAAATGTGGTTGAGTGCCAGAGTATTGCTGCCACAGTGTGTGCCACACCCTTGAGCCAGAAATCAGAGTTGTTTGGAGTCACTGTTTAGTTGAATCAAAGTTAGAGGATTAGTAATGAGTTGCATTTGGAAGTGGGAGCGAGAGATGAGCAACAATTTTGAGCAATGGACAGCATACTTTCTTTACAGGAAGTTGTTTGGATCAGCGCTGTAATTCGGTGTATCTGATGTTAGCTTGATTTATTACTGAGTGTGTCAATGTCACTGTATCCTTGAGCAAGGCACTTGAACCTAAGTTGCTCCAGGGGATGTTGTTGTACTTCCTGTCACTCTAGATTAGAGTGTCTGTTAAATTATTAAAAATATAACCTAAAATGGGAGGGAGGGCCTCCTACTATCAATTTGTAGTCCTCTTCTCATTACGAAGTGCTTAGGGCGCAATTTGAGAAAACAATACTATTTATTTCATAGTCTTTCATAATTGTGCATGTCCAAATCTTTGGTATAATTGGGCAACCATAATATTTATCTTCAACAGCATGAACTGTGTTCCGTCATCTTGTGTGAGCTTGCTCTCACCCGGTACAGGATACCGCTATACGGAAATGTCTCACCAGTGATTGATTAGGTAGAGATTAGAAACTCAAACTGAGCTTTTCAACAGGTCATTCTGCACACTGACAGTGTAGAGTCAGGCGTTCAGCCACTCCCCTGGACCGGGGCTCCAAACAGAAGCAGCCCAGGGGAGCTGGCCCCTGTGTGGAACTAACATCTTTCGTTCCAGGATGAAACCAATATATATGCGTGACCCAGATCTATCCGGACCACTTCAGAATGAATAGTTTTTTAGTGACTCCAGGACTGGACTCTACATGATCATTGGCTCTCAAGCTGCTCTGCTGGGAAAAAGCTGGATAATGTCCAATTTTGAAGTTCATAAAGTGGGCTACAGTTTTAGGATTAGGAAACGTGTGCAAATACATGTTTACTTAAATGCGTAGATCAGCTGCAAAATGGATATTGTCGATTTGAGTCGGATCACTGTGAAATGCAGGAAGTCAAATGAATCACACTGTTGAGATTCGTTTCTAGATGTTCATCCAGAAGGTCCTTTCAAAAGAGCAGGTTCTCCTTAAACTAGTCACCAGTACCTCAGTAACAAATCATTCAGACAACATACCCAGATACCGATGTCACACCGACACTGTTGTAGGTCCGACGCTGTTGTAGGTCCGACGCTGTTGTAGGTCCGACGCTGTTGTAGGTCCGACCCTGTTGTAGGTCCGACGCTGTTGTAGGTCCGACGCTGTTGTAGGTCCGACGCTGTTGTAGGTCCGACGCTGTTGTAGGTCCGACGCTGTTGTAGGTCCGACCCTGTTGTAGGTCCGACCCTGTTGTAGGTCCGACCCTGTTGTAGGTCCGACCCTGTTGTAGGTCCGACGCTGTTGTACTGTAAGTCCAACGCTGTTTTAGAACTGACTATGTGCAGTTGCTTTGAGAATACATTTCACTCCAGTACCAGATTATACAGTTACACTTCTTATCTGAATGGTTCTGCACGTACGTTATTAATATTTTTTGTATATACATGCACGCTTTGTATTTCATATCAGATCAACACCCAATACATGGGGAACATTTCTTAAATCTTTCTATTCAGCTCATGAAACATGAACCCAGCACTTAACATTTTTTTGTTCAGTATACTTCATTTTGTACAGTCCAGCTGGTTGCTACTTTTATCTTAAAGTAACTGTCTTAATTAGGCAGTGCACATTCACCTAGCAGAGCCAGAAGACTGGCCATTGTCTAGATCCTGGGTCCTCTCTAGGTTTATTTATAGGTTCCTTCCTTCCTACATAGTGTTTAGTAACCACTGTGTTAAGTAACCGCTGTGTTAAGGAACCGCCGTGTTTCAACATTCTGTTGCTGGCACTTGGGGCTTTCAGGCTACATATTTCTATGATAATATTCTGATGAAATTCCACTTGTCCTCTTCTTGGTTCTGTTTTGTTGTCACATCTACAGAGTTCTCTGGTCCCGTAACCTTTACTTGAACGGCCCTGTAGACGCCTGGAACGCTGAGCTATTGTTTTTGGCTTTTGTTCAGAGAAACTCATGGCAGGAGGTTTTTGTTCAGAGAAACTCATTGCTAGGGCGGTCGATGTTAGTTGCCAGCTCACAGTGACTTGGGCAGTAGCGCCCCTTTTAGCCTGACAACTGCCTTGGTGTTTAATGGACAAACAGCCATTAACTCACTCCCATTGGACCAGTACATGGGGTGGGTGTGCTTTTGTCCTCCTGTGATAACTCCAGCTTTTAGAAATGACTCTGCACTCTATAAATAACTCTTCTAATTTACACTGTGAAAGAACCTATCTTCAAAAGGTTTCTTTGAGAAACTTCCAGAGTGGTTGTGAATCTGTATTCTTTTACAACAGTAGAATTTTGCCAAAATAAGCATTACACAAAGATTGGTTTGGCCAGTGTGTTTAGTTAACTGTAGAATACTTGAAATCAGGGATGTAAATGCTTTGAGATTGTGTACTTTTTCTGGAATTATGAAATTGGAATGTTATAACTGTACAAAATTATGTTTTTTGTGGTCCCTGCTAAGTATTAAATTCTGTTAAAAGTCAGAAATCACATCCATTGTGAGAAGACATCATTGCAAGTTGATATTATTAGTAAGCAGGTTCATGATGACTTTGACATTGCTTGTTATTTGTGTTAGACAGTCGTCAAAGCGGTTTCTTTGTAAGTATTTAAAGTTGTGGTAGAAAGGTGTAACTTAACAAATCATCTAGATGCGTTTCCCACAAACTCAATGACCTCACTGTACCTCCTGTGTGAGTGAGCTGGACAACATTTTAAAAGTCAGCGTCAACCTTTCACCACATTTTTAAAAAAATAGGCTCATGAGTGTTTTGTAGATTTTGTGACCTGACCTGAAACCATATACTGTATCCTGTGAACAACCAATCTACTAATAAGTATCATCATTTGGGAACAGTTATTAAGCTGATAACATTTATTATAAATGCTTCTTTTAAATGTAAATACTTGAACTTGATTTTCCTTTTCTTCAAAATCAAAATAATTGCTTAAAATATTCATACTATTGTTATGCTTTCTCCAACTATTTTTTTATGTGGTTGCACTAAATGCAAGTTGGCAAGGTCTAAGAATGTAGCTGATCAGGTTGAATTGATGGTGTTGCTTGTTAAACTGAGAGGCATGTTAACACCTGTTGGGTGTAGTTATGTGTGAGAAGGTGAAGTTTGTGGGTGGGGGGATGGTGACCAGCCAGCCCTGTATGAATCAGGCATTAACAAGCCTCATGATCTCAAAGGAACTAGATGCTACCTACTCTAGAAACAGAGCGCTAATGTCACTGTAACTGGGTTTGAGCATGTGCAGTGATAAAGAGGTTCTCTCTGACAAGAAGACTTCATTATGACTGAATGTCAGGTTGTTAGACTACCTGTACCCCAACCCTCATTCAACGTTTGAGTGTATGTTTGTCCCCGAGTAGGTTGGGTATACTGTAGGTCCAGGAAAATAGCCCTAATGAACAATCAACAAAATAAAATATTCCTGTATTCCTCTTGTGTTCCAGGTGGGCAAAGACACTGTCCAGACCACTGAGGACCAGGTCATGAAGAGAGACATGCCTCCAGCCTTCATCAAGTAAGTGGATTAAGGACGCCAGACGCCAGCCGTCTCCTATCTGTTGGTCTCTTTCTCTGCCTCTACAGCACACTGTAATGGCAGTTTGTACCCAGGCTGGCAGGTCAAAGGTCAGGGTATGGCATGTTAAGTATCCTCACACACAGCCCTGCCCTTCCTGTTCTACTCTAAATAATGCTTTTGCCTGGGTCCTGAATGGCAGCATATAAACTATCGGGTAGGGGTTAAGATTAGAGGTGACCTATCATGGTTGGGTGTGGGTCTCCTGGGTTCTAGCTATTGCTGGTGTTGTTGTAGTCTGCCCATTCTATTATTAATGCTTTGCTAAGTAGCCATTTGCTGCTGTGTTTTGAGGCCTCCTGGCCTAATATCTGCCTGGAGAGGGACCATTGACTAAAGGAGGAAGCAGGAAGAAGCCATGGAAGTTCTGAAGGTTTACCTCAGACATAGCCACAAAAGCTAGGCCCCTAACTGAATCATGCCTCTAAGATAGTCTGGAGCCTGTCTCTCTGTCATCCCATTCGTACAGTGCAAAAAAGCTTTTTTATTTCCGATGTTACACCAATGTATGTCCTGCTTTATGACCTCTTATTCATTACTGGAGGGTCAACTTGGCCTTGTGCTTACTGCTTAGGGTCATCGTCATGCTGTTAAATCCAAGTGTACCATGCGCAGCTTTCAAGCAGTAGAATACAAATTGTCTGCCAGTATTGTTCGATAATATGCTGCATTCGTCTTGCCATACATTTTCACAAGGTTCCCTGTGATTTTAGAGCTCACAACCCCCCTAAACATTAGTGAGCCACCACCATGCTTCACTGTGGGGATGGCATTATTTTCACTATAGACCTTGTTGACCCCTCTCCAAACTTATGGCGCTTATAATTGTGACTATAAAGCTCTATTTTGTTCTCGTCACTCCAAATTAGTGTGCCAGAAGCTTGAGGTGTGCCAATGTGTTTTTGGGCATATTGTAACCAGGCTTTTTTTGTGGCACTGGCGCAGTAAAGGCTTCTTTCTGACAAAATGGCCATGCAGCTAAATTCTGTTCAAGTATTGTTTTATTGTCCTCCTTGAAACAAGCAAACTGTCTTTTTCCAGAGCAGCCTGTTTGTCTCCTGAGGTTACCTGTGGGTTTTCTTTAATTTCTGAACAATTCTTGTCAGTTTTGGCTGAAATCCTTTTTGGTCCGCCTGACTTTGGCTTGGTATCAAGAGATCCATGAATCTTCCACTTTATTAATAAATTATTGAACAGTACTGACTGGTATTTGCAAGGCTTTGAATATCTTTTTACATATTTTTTCAACTTTATACAGTGTTCCAGTATCTTATTACGCAGGTCTTCTGACTGTTCTTTTCTGCTCCCCATGGCTCAGTATCTAGCCTGCTCAGTGCATCCGCATGTGAGATACCAAACTCATTGAATATTTATACACAGACACTGTGGAAAGTTAACCTTTAATTGCCATTTTAACCTGTTTGTGTCACCTTGTGTGTCTGTAACAAGGCCAAACATTCAAGGGTATTTAAACTTATGATCAGGGACAATTGGGTGATTTCTGTTATCAGTATGGTTTACTAGGGAGCCAAACAACTATGTGATAATGAATGGCTTCATATGATCACTATTTTTACATAACAGTCGTATTGTCAACATCAATGCTGAAATTTCACAATTTCTGCCCAGGTATGCAAACCTATGAGCACTACTGTACCTGTTGTGTCATATCATCAGTTCCTATTTAGAACAGTTTCTATGAATAAGACAAGGGATTGCACATGAATAAATAAATATTATATTAAATAATTACAGAGGGGTTTCCCCATATCTGATAAGGATTTGACATTTTTGGTATGTACATCAAACCTTAAATGTTCAATGGGGTAGGAATGTTTTAGAACCCTTTTATGTGTTGTATGGGGTCCAGCAACAGGGTATATTGTCACCTCTTCTTTTTAACTTATACATGGATGGTATTTCTAGCAAGTTGAATGATTGTAAGACTGGATGTGTAATAGCGGAGAGTCTCATTAACCATCTGATGAATGCTGATGATCTAGTTATTATGTCTCCTTATAGTGCAGGATTACAACAGCTGCTTCAAGTATGCTCAAATTATGGTGCGCAGCATGATATTAAATTTAATCTTAAAAAACTGTGGTTATGATTGTCAAAACTAAAATTTTCCTGCTTTCTATTTAGATGACCAAGTTATAAATGTGGTAAATAAAGTTAAATACTTCAGTCACATCATTAGAAATGATTTAAGTGACGACAATGATGTGCAGCAGCGCCAATGCTGTGTGTTACATGGGCAGGCTAATATGCTGTGTGTTACATGGGCAGGCTAATATGCTGTGTGTTACATGGGCAGGCTAATATGCTGTGTGTTA
>JACXGM010034549.1:0-11943 GCA_016801145.1 Umbra pygmaea | reverse complement strand
GTAGAGCACTGAAGCAAGTGCATTCTGGGAGTTGTTGTATTTCATCCAATTTCACCCAAACTACATTTTCTGGCTTTTCTTGAACCAGAAGGCACCAACTTATAAACTTTATAAGAGTTCTAATACATAAAAGACCCATTTGAAATATATATTAATCTGTCCAGCGGTGAAGTATTCCTTTAATGGTTTGAAGCACGTAAGCTTCAGTGTCAGACTGCCATCAGTAGCCTACACCTTTCTGCACTGCCTATCTCACCTGTTTGGCTAAGGAAACAATTTTGCTGTAGGCTACATACTCAACATAATCACAGAAATGTGTGTGCAATGTGCAATGTGTTCTTTATTGATTTCCCTCCCAAATTTATGTATTTGTTTACAAACACAAGACACGTTCACAACCAAAATCCTAACGTTATTGTGTTTTTGTGGAGAAGGAAAATACATTTTCATTAATGCAAGGTCCCAAATAGGCTTAGTTATTTTTGTCGTTATTTATTTATCCATGAAATCATACTCTAAATGTATTCATCTTTGACTCAAAGACATTCATGGCTAATATCTGTGAAACAATTTGTGCCACAATGCTATCCTTGACTTTCACCACCAGATGTCCTCATAGAGTTCTGAAGCTTTGAGTACTGAACCTTTTTTCGATACAATTGGATCACAAGAAGGCAACAGGACAGGTGAGGTTATATAGTGTTGATGAAGGGAGTGCAGGTGTTCAGTATTCTGCTGATTGTGATCTGTAGGGAGTGCTGTGTTCATGTGACTAAGGACTTTGTGATCTGCTGGCTCGGTGACTGGTGCTGGATTCATGTGAGTGGGAATCTTGTGACATACCAGGATCTTGCATTGAAATCAGTGATGTGACGGAGACAGCTCGGAAGGATCTTACAATTTATTTATTTATTTATTATTTTGGCAGACTTGGTCCTCCGTAGTAAAACAGTCCATGAGGATTTTTTACAATAGGACTCATATTATATTAAAACAGTTTTAATCCACTATTTTAAAGTCATATTTTGTCATGACGCAGGTGTTTTGGCGATGTTGGAAAGATGGAGACAGAATGCAGGGAGTAGGGTTCAAGATGTTTACACACAACATATATTTGCTCAAGATAATGATAGTTAAAATTAACACAAAGAACTAGTTCTCTTTACTGAAGCTGAACCAATCTGGTAATATTTTCTGGTTGAATTGTTTTAAAGGATATTGATATGGTTGCTATGGTTCCAAATGATGATTAGAAAATCGGAAATGACTGAGTAGGGCAACTACTCACCCCTCCGTCCTGTCCTGTATTTGGTAGTGAGAAAGTTGGCAACCTCACTGACGAACAGTGTGACTTTGGTAAAATAGGCAGTGTACCTTCGCATTCCCCACCCGGTACAGCCAGAAGAGGACTGGCCACCCCTTTCAATCTAGCCCCTCGCTAGGTTTCTTCCTAGGTTCAACCTATTAGGGAGTTTTTTCTAGCCACTGTGCATCATTTGTTGTTACTTACCAGAGACTCCTTGAGTGCAGATCGGACTCCTGTAAATTCAATCGCTGAAGTATAGGTGGTGAATGTAATCATCCCATGCATTATCTGACTAAAGACTAACTTGTTGGATGAGCAGTGCAAAAAGAATTGGCAGCTCAGCTAGATGTGGTTGGATTGAACTGAGAGCTGATGGAGCTGCTGAGTTTGCCCTTAAATTTTCAAGATGCTTTTGGTAATTTTGACAATATTTAACAAAAAATAATAATAATTATAATTTGACTAAAGTCCTGGCTATATCAACTTTCCAACTGTGTGTTATTAATAAAGTTTGATAGTTACAGCCAGAAAAAAAAATTAGGTCACTCAAAGCAACAATCATCATTACCAAGAACTATTACAAAATGTATCCTGAGAAGAAAAAATCTCATCTGAGAAATAAAAGGAATTGACACTGGTCAGTCATGTCTCAAGCATGAGAAGTCAATGGATTTGAAAGTCTCATTTATTGACTACATTAAAATTACAGAATAATCATCGGTGTACTTTCTAAAACTGACGTTTGGTTTCTAACGTACTAATATTTTACATATAACAATATGAATTCATACATGTTTTACATTTGTAGTTGCAATTTGATATTGTAACCACCAGAGGCCATAGCAACTACACAAATCTTGCAATACAAATTAGATTAAATGAAAGCTGTTTGGGAAATAGCTCTCTTTGACTGTATCGTCGTAATGTGATGGCTATTTCTATACGAGTCAATGTAATGCCATAATTTAAACACATTTTATTGAAAAAAATTCAAAGTGTGCATTCGAAGAAGCTTTCAGAAACCGTCCGACAAAATGTAGTTGCTAATAATTGTTTTTATATTTAATAATTTTCGAAGATAAAAGCCACATAACGTAAACAGAAATACCTTTAATTAAAACCAAATATATAATGTTCCATTCTAAAAAGCACAAGTAATGTGAAGTTACCCTTATGAAATCAATACGTCGATTAATTTAGTGTAATTTTACGGAAGTGACGTTGTTCCACTTCCAGCGAAGCCTGCTGTATTGTTTTGATTCTGAAATTCCCGTCGCAAGCTGATTCAGTTTTTTGTTTTTTCGAAAAAAGGTTAGTATGATGCTTTGTGAACATGCTATGAAATCAAACGAGACCACAGACGTGTGCGCTACAGTTCGATAACCAAAATTATTTATCCAACTAGGAAGAAGCTAACTAGCCAGCTGGCTAACTTATGCGCTGCCTGTAGCTAGCTAGCTGCCGTACTAAGTAATAACTGTAAACTACATTATGGTTTTGTGCACAGATTGTAGCTAGTAAATACTTTGTTATTGCTGGAATGTATGTTTTTACAACTGTAGTTATGTAGTTAGCTAGCGTTCACATTGGGCTGTCGACGTTACTAGCTGGCCCTACTGTCTAGCAACCAGTGTAGACAATAATAGCTGCATTTCTCTTTGTTTTGACGTCAGGCCAATAAAAGCACGAAGTTACACAGAATACAGAAATACTAAACTGTCAAATGTAGTTACAGTATGATTGTTACAAATGATGCTGTCAGAATTTATTATGTCAACAAATAGATGATGGGTGGCAGAACAGATACAGAAACAGACTGTGGTGTTTCATACAGAATAAACAAATGTTCATATATGTGCGTTCACATGAGATGAATATCAGTCATATAAATATATATGTATATATATATGTATATGTACAGTGCCCAGAGAGCAGTTCAGACAGTTCATTAACCAGGACAGTGCCGCAATCTGGCTAATGTTAGCACGAATTGTTAAGTAATATGGCACGTTTAGATTAAGTTGCATGGTATTGCTAACTTGCAGTTATTTAATTGATGTACATAAAATGTGTTGTTGGTTTGCGTTAATTATTACAAGACTAATTGGCTCCCTCTACAAATTTTAGTAGCCGGTTACACAAGGCCTTGTGACCCTATTCTCATCTATAAAAAATTGTGCTGAACGGACAAATGTAAATGTTGAAATACATTCCATAATTACAAAATATCTCTTATGACAGATGAGCTGGCCCTCATCTAGTTTTATCTGGAACAGGCTTGCACACAGCTACTACCACACTACACAATAATATCAACCCTATTTATTCATACATTTTGGGGATGGTGTAAATGTTTTTGATTTTTTAAAATCTTAACTAGATAATCCTATTTGCTCCACTAAAATTATGTGACTTGCTTAAGGGCACAACAACAGATACTACATTTCTCTTGTTGATTTAGAGATTAAGACCTGCGGTGACCTTTAAGTTTGCTGCTCTTTTCCACTAGGCAGTTTGCTGCCCAAAAACATGTAGGTTAAAATAGGTTCATTGTGTTTTCTAGAACAGTTTGAATTATGGGGTGTAGGGCACAGATTAAATGGTAGGTATAATTTTCTATAATCATGCATTGCCTGTCATTCACTTGGCTGTGTCACCTAATTGCTTTAAACAGTCTATAGACTGCATCTGGAAAGTATTCAAGTGCTTCACTTTTTCCACATTTTGTTATGTTACACCCTGAAATTGATGAAATTCATTATTTCCCTCAAAATTCTACAAACATTACCCATAATGACAATTTGAAAGAAGTTCGTTTAATCAATTTCGGAATAAGGGTGTAACATAACAAAATACTGTTGCCTGTACATTCAATCGCGGAAGTATAGTTGGTGAACATAATCATGCAAGCTCTGACTAAAGGCTTCTGTGTTGGATGTGGAGTGCCAAAAGAAATGGCAACAAGACGACATGTGGTTGGTTGAACCATGTGCATGTCCCTTGCCATTGCACAGATCTGTCCAAGGAGTTGCGGAGCTTCCAACAAGGCAGGGTTAATGTGAATTGAGAATGTAGGAAAATGGGGTAAAATAATAAAATAAAATCACAAAAATCCAGAGATTAACATTTTGTTAGACACATGAAATGCATTTTGTTTGTCACCTAGCTAGACAATGTTTTGGGTTATGACACTGTTCTTAAGTTTATTGAACGCGTTTTGACATTGTCTGCAATGTGCGAGAAGCACAGAGCGCATTGTTTTGTACCAATCAATTTGGTCATGACTAAGTGTTTTAGCTCATGTCACATTGATGTTGCACTTCGGAGTCAGACTTTTCACCAGATAGCTAAGCTGTTAGCTAGATAATGCTGTGGCAGGTAAGTTATCTTGTGTAGATATCAACAACAGACTGGAGAAAGTGCGCTAAGGAAGATGTTTATTACGATAGGTGAGCCACTCTCTAGCAAATAAGTTGTGTCAAGGTGCTTGTAGCATCAGTGAGTTGCTTCCCACACTGGGATAGCCAAAGGGCAGCAGTTTTAATATGTTGTAGATAGCTACATGGCCAATGTATTCTTCATTCAATACCTATTTTAAATATTTCAGCAACGTTTTAATGGATTGGAAATACTTTGGTATGTGGCAAGTGAATTCATATGAAGTAAGATTCTGAATGTTTCAGATATCTCTTGGCACAGCTACCAGAGGAATTACAACTTTCAGACAGGTTGCTCACGTCACATCTATGTCGTCAAGCTCAGCTTGAGCCTGTGCAGTATGCTCGGCTACCACCAAGACAGTGCTTCTAATTGACTTCACTTGGTCTCCGTGGAAACGTATCGCTATTTTATACCACTAACAATGCTCAAAATAGCACCACACTTCCACGGTAGCATAATAAGGGTCCCTACATGCAAACAGGAGCCATCTTGGTAAAACAGTCTTGACTAGTTTAACCACAAATTCTGTTCTTCCCTTGTAGTTAGTCACTCATATTTTAATAAACAGACAATTCATGCATTTCCATGTAATTACGCCATCCTTAAAAATATTTTGGTGGTTTGCAGTAACAGCAAAAAAATTAAAAAAGGGGTTGGTAGGTAGGTATTTTTTTTCCCCCAAGATTCAATGTAAAAAAAGTTACATTTTTGGTCATGGTGATTACTTAGGTATGAACTTAAAAAAAATTGCATATCGTGACGTCACTGACTGGGTCTTCAACCCGTGCCTTAAGGCGCACCATTGCAAACCTCATTCTGGTAGGAAATCTTTGTCAAAAAACAAATTTATTGGATTAATTCCAGCTGCATTCATTTGAAAACAAATTGTCAGAATCAAGAAATAAAGAAGCCACTAGATCTCAATGAAAGTGGATTTTCCGAGGGAAACAAATGAATTAAAATGACTTTAGAATTCACAAAATAACAGTTAATTGCATTAACATGCAATGTAATACCTGAGGAAACATGTGAATGTGTTACATTTGGGATGTTTACATCCATAAAACAAATAGGTATGTTGTGGAATGTGTAGGAACCCGTTAAAATGGCATCCCTTTAACCATTGCTCTGGCCAAACTATGTCATCTTAATTATTATTACAACAGAAGTTCTCCCAATTACGTTCTCAGGAAACTATTTTGAAAACCTGAATTACGTTATATGCCAACATATTTAGGGTGTTTTAAATTTTAGATGCACGTTTTGCTATAAGGCTATATTCGTCCTTCTATGATGTTGCCCCTTAGGGTTGCCACCTTCCATGCAAAAAAATAAAGGACGGCCCCCGCTCCTCTGGGTCACGGGCCGAGGCACCAGTGGTGGTAAATCATAGCTTAAAACCTATTATACAATTATTATTATTATTAAAGAAAATATTGATTCCCGAACTCGTCCTAAGTTAACTGATTATTATTGTGTTTATAAATAAATATGAACCTTTGTATTATTTCAAGTCTGACATCACTGCATCTTTTTTTGTTATTTTGACCAGTTGTAATTTTTGACAAATAAATGGTCTGTATAACAATATTTTTATTTAGAATTTGAGAGAAATGTTGTCAGTAGTTTATGGAATTAAACCAAAATATTAATTTTACCCAAACACATACTATCAAGAGAAACTTGCTTTTTGCAGTGGTCTGCAAACTGAAAACGTCCTACCTTCATACACTGTAAAAACAAATGGTGCTAAATAGCACTAAAAGTGGTCCATTGGTTGTAATCATAGGGGAACCACTTTAAGTGCTATATAGTACATATCTTTAAAAATAGTGCTATGTAGAACCATAAGAGGTGCCATACAGCATCTTCACCACCCCAAAGAACTGCTGAAGAACCGCTAAAGAACCAAACTGGGCTTAACAGGTTCTTTAAATGGTAGTGGTGCTGTATAGCACCATAACCACCGCAAAGAACCGCTGAAGAACCATTTGTTTTTAGAGTGTATCCAATCCTTGCCTTGTCCATTCATTCTGCCTATATGCCATTCAAACTATACTTAGACTACTAGACAATCACATTGCTACACATTTTTTAGTTTGCAATAAAACAAAGATTATTTGTATGGTTAACCAACTACTTAAAACTTGTGCGACATGGCAGAAAGTAACGTGGGTTTATATGGATATTGCTTGACATTTGGAAACAGACGCGCTTTTCAGAGGCATAAATGTGTGCGCTTGGCAACTGCAGGTGCAACCTTAATTGTTTAATTGTCCAATCAGATCAGAGGCTGAACATGATCTGATTCTGAGCGCGTGATGTGAGGCATTTTGTCTACAGCACAACAGCTTGGGCAATCTTCACGGGAGAGCAAAAGAGTGTTATGAACTAAGCGCTGCATAAATTGCCCCCTAGAAAAATCTCATTGCACACTTGGGGAGTCCTCACGGCAATTAAGTGCACACAGGTTGAAAACCTCTGGTGTATTATGAAAATATGGGACAAATCGCGTCCCGTATTGATTCAAAACGGAACGCATGATTTAAGTGTCACAATTTCGTATTTTACGGGACGGGTGGCAACCCTATTGCCCCTGTCCATTTCATTTAGTGGATTCATGTGAGAACATTCCACACATTCCATAGCGTTCAAAATTATATTACAACATTCACGGTTAAGGTTAGGGTTAAGGTTAAAGTTACTAACGGTTAAAGTTAGACATGACGTCACTGAGGATAAGGTTCAGATTAAGGTTAGGGTTAACATTACAAAAAACTGACAATTTACTGTCTGGATCACGCTGCAAAAGAGAACAAAACACACCCAAAGTGTCCGTCTGGAGTTGAACTCTTGCTAGGGTTGGAGGTCGGGGATGGTGGATAAGCATATAAATCCGCGACTTTGCCTGTGTTTGCTACGTCATGATTTTCACATGTTCATATTTCACAAATATATTTCACAAAGTTGCCTCAGAATGTATTTCATGCCATATTGGGCTCGTCATCTATGGAAAAGGTGCTCTTTTCAGTGCTTTTTAGTTTGAGTTTCCTCCAACATTTTAGTTGTTTCCTTTCAGGTCAGTCGACACGGTAACCGTTAGACTAGAGGGGAGAAGGGATGGTAAAAGATCTGGGCAGTTTTTCCAGAATTTCGTGCCAAGTTAAAGCGGTGTCGAGGTGTTTTATTGCATTTGTTAGATGTATTTAGGTGCCTGAACCCGTATGACTTTGAACGGTGACCGCAAACATTGTATTTACTGCAGCCGCAGCCATCAAGCGCAAACCATTGACAGTGAATTAAACTAAGGGAACATACAGGCCATAGTGTGACATGTGTAAACCAATGGTGTAAACATAATCATACATGTATATGACGACACAGGTTTTTATTTAAAAGAAAGAACGCAGCCTAGGTTTGTATGTAGTCCTAGGCAATTTATATTCACAACACAATACTACTAAAATATAATTAAAGGTGCAATATGTAATATATGTACTGTAATAAATCCAAAAATAACACCAATGACTCATCAGATATTAAGGAAACATGTTAAACTGAAATACTATCTTTTCTGGCAACAATGCTAATGTCAGTATTTTTTCTTTTTGAAATGTACGTTCTGTGACGGAATTTATGTTTATTATTTGGCCTGTGTGTTGTTATCAACTGCCCATTAACAGCACGACTGTGTTGACAGGCATACCTGTAAAAACGCAAACCCAGGGCGCTACAGCCATGGAAGCAGCAAATAAACGAGAACAACAGAGATAGATTCTACCCAAAAAATTCTGCATGTTTATAAACGACAGCATGACCAGAGACGTAGTAAGACACAGTTTTCTTGTCACGGTTCCGCTGATCTTGTTTGTCACGTTAGTTTCGATTCTCGGGCGGAGGGAGACGACTGAAATATTTTGAATTTGGACTGCAGTACCCATTTTAACCGCTGGCTGTCCGTTTTACATATTGGACCTTCAATATTATTTTATTGCATTTGTATTAGGCTAGTTGTTTGAAGAGTAAAAAATCGGTCGGTCTTAACACAAGTTTACAACCGGCAAGTCGGTTGGGCTAAAAGGGAAAAAAATATAATTGGGTCGGTCCTAAATTGACATGGTCGGTCGGGTTACAGCAAACAATAATATTTTTAAGGATGGCCTTAGATTTCACAAATGTAACTCCTATCAATGGGAGACTGAATGAGAGACTGAATCCAAAACAAAAATCAAGAAAATCACATTGTATGATTTTTAAACAATGAATTTGCATTTTATTGCATGACCATAAGTATTTGATACATCAGAAAGTCAGAACTTAATATTTGATACAGAAAACTTTGTTTGCAATTACAGAGATCATACGTTTCCTGTAGTTCTTGACTAGGTTTTGCACACACTGCAGCAGGGATTTTGGCCCACTCCTCCATACAGACCTTCTCCAGATCCTTCAGGTTTCGAAGCTGTCGCTGGGCAATACGGACTTTCAGCTCCCTCCCACTTTTTCTATTGGATTCATGTCTGGAGACTTGCTAGGCCACTCCAGGACTTGCTAGGCCACTCCTTAGTTGCCCTTACTGTGTGTTTAGGGTCGTTGTCATGCTGGAAGACCCAGCCACGACCCATCTTCAATGCTCTCACTGAGGAGAGTACATGGCCCCATCCATCCTCCCCTCAGTACAGTGCAGTCGTTCTGACCCCTTTGCAGAAAAGCATCCCCAAAGAATGATGTTTCCATCTCCATGTTTCATGGTTGCGATGGTGTTCTTGGTGTTGTACTCATCCTTCTCCTTCCAAACACGGCGAGTGGAGTTTAGACCATAAAGCTCTACTTTTGTCTCATCAGACCACATGACCTCCCATTTCTCCTCTGGATCATCCAGATGGTCATGGGCACACTTCAGACTGGCCTGGACATGCACTGGCTTGAGCAGTGTGACCTTGCATGCGCTGCAGGATTTAAATCCATGACGGTGTAGTGTGTTACAAATGAATTTCATTGAGACTGTGGTCCCAGCTCTCTTCAGGTCATTGACCAGGTCCTGCCATGTAATTCTGGGCTTATCCCTAACCTTACTCATGATCATTGATGCCCCACGAGGTGAGATCTTGCATGGAGCCCTAGACCGAGTGAGATTGACCATCTTGAACATTTTCTAATAATTGCGCCAACAGTTGTTGCTTTCTCTCCAAGATGCTTGCCTATTGTCCTGTAGCCCATCCCCGCCTTGTGCAGGTATACAATTTTATCTTTGATGTCTTTACACAGCTCTCTGGTGTTTGCCATTGTGGAGAGGTTGGAGTCTGTTTGAGTGTGTGGACAGGTGTCTTTTATACAGGTAACAAGTTCAAACAGGTGAAGTTAATACAGGTAATGAGTGGAGAACAGGAGGGCTTCTTAAAGGAACTAACATGTCTGTGAGAGCTGGAATTCTTACTGGTTGGTAGGTGATCAAATACTTATTGTCATGCAATAAAATGCAAATAAATTGTAAAAAAAAATCATGCAATGTGATTCTGGATTTTTGTTTTTGATTCCGTCTCTCACAGTTGAAGTGTACCTATGATAAAATTTACAGACCTCTACATGCTTTGTAAGTAGGAAAACCTGCAAAATTGGCAGTGTATCAAATACTTGTTCTCCCCACTGTATACAGTTGTATGCAAAAGTTTAGGCACCCCTGACAATTTCCATGATTTTCTTTTATAAATAATTTGGTGTTTGGATCAGCAATTTTATTTTAATCTATCAAATAACTGAAGAAGATATATTTCACAGTAATATTTCAGTAGTGAAATGAGGTTTGTTGGATAAACAGAAAATGTGCAATATGCATCAAAACGAAGTTAGACTGGTGCATAAATATGGGCACCTCAACAGAAAAATCACATCAATATTTAGTTGAGCCTCCTTTAGCAGAAATAACAGCCTCTAGATGCTTCCTATATCCTGTAATGAGTGTCTGAATTCTGGATTACAGTATTTTGGACCATTCCTCCTTGCAAAACATCTCCAGTTCAGTTAGGTTGGATAGTTTTCAAGCATGGACAGCCTACTTCAAATCACCCCACAGATTTTCAGTGATATTCAGGTCTGGGGACTGGGATGGCCATTCCATAACATTGTACTTGATCCTCTGCATAAATTAGTAGATTTTGAGCTGTGTATTGGGTTGAAATATCCAGCCCTGGCATAACTTCAACTTTGTGACTGATTCCTCTACATTATTCTCACGTGTCTTTTGATATTGAGTAAAATCCATACGACCATCAACTTTTAACAAGATTCCCAGTACTGGCACTGGCCACACAGCCCCACAGCATGATGGAACATCCACCAAAACTTACTGTGGGTAGCAAGTGTTTGTCTTGGAATGCTGTGTTCTTTTGCCACCATGCATAATGCCCCTTGTTATGACCAAATAATTCCATCTTTGTTTCATCAGTCCACAGCACCTTCTTCCAAACTGAAGCTGGCTTGTCCAAATTTGCATTTGCATACCTCAAATGACTTGTGGCATGTGTGCATAAAAGGCTTCTTCCGCATCACTCTCCCATACAGCTTCTCCTTGTGCAAAGTGCGCAGAATTGTTGAAAAATGCACAGTGACACCATCTGCAGCAAGACGTTGTTAGTCTTTAGAGGTGGTCTGTGGGCTGTTTTTGACCATTCTCAACATCCTTCGCCTTTGCCTCTCCGATATTTCACTTGGCGTGCCACTACTGGTCTTAACAAGATTTGTGCCTGTGGTCTTCCATTTCCTCACTATGTTCCTCACAGTGGACACTGACAGCTTAAATCTCTGCAATAGCTTTTTTTAGCCTTCCCCTAAACCATAAAGTTGAACAATCTTTGTTTTCAGGTCATTTGAGAGTTGTTTTGAGGCCCCTATGTTGCCACTCTTCAGAGGACAGTCAAAGAGAACAACAACTTGCAACCGGCCACCTGAAATACCTTTTCAATTCGGGATAAACTGGTCCAAAGCCATTTGAAACCATATGTTAAACAAACTTGGTTGGGACCTAAGCCCAAGGGGTCTTACAAATGTCACTGCTGCAATCATTGTACAAATGTTTTACAGACCAAAACCTTTATTGATAGTAGGTCCCGGAAGCAATTTACTATTAACCATTTTATAAACTGTAAAACTGTGTTTGTTATATATAGATTGGAATGCCCTGACTGCAAAGTGTTTTA
>JACXGM010034548.1:0-11948 GCA_016801145.1 Umbra pygmaea | reverse complement strand
ACGACTCTGAAGAAACAACAAAGCCCCACTCACCTCAGACTAGCATGTACCGGATGTCAGTGTTAACTGAAACTCTTATCCCCACCCCCCATCCAGGTCTTATGTCTAGTGACGGCTTCTGCCGGTACCTGATGTCAGACGAGAACGCCCCGGTGTTCCTGGACTGTTTGGAGCTTTACCAGGACATGGACCAACCTCTGGCCCACTACTTCATTGCCTCCTCACACAACACCTACCTGACAGGAAGACAGTTTGGAGGGAAATCCTCAGTGGAGATGTACAGACAGGTGCTGCTCTCCGGCTGCAGGTAGGTGTGTGGGGGTGTGGTATTACGTCAGCTGAGGCACACAGAGAGTTTTGACATTAAGAACAGCAGCAATTGCTGGTTGTTTGTCGCTTTATATAGGGGGTTTTGGTTTGCTTTAAGCCTTTTCACTGTAATCCCTGTTGTTCAGACTTCCAGAAATAACACAGGAAGTTAGAGATTTATCTGTATAGTTATACATTTTACTGGGTTACATTAAGCTC
The DNA here is from genome assembly GCA_016801145.1 of Umbra pygmaea. Taxonomy (NCBI): domain Eukaryota; kingdom Metazoa; phylum Chordata; class Actinopteri; order Esociformes; family Umbridae; genus Umbra; species Umbra pygmaea. The sequence continues at coordinate 11,420 of JACXGM010034548.1, read as the reverse complement.
TGAAAGATTATTAAATCTTGTGTAGTTTCATTGGTTGGGTCATTTAATTTGTTCTTACGCTGTATGCAAGGCTGTATCTCGTATGCTTTTAACGGTGCAAAAGGGAATATCAAAGCTTAAGGTAAACACCATCGAACATTTCTCATTGGTTGTGTTGAATCTCCCTGTTGAAGCACACACTTCACCAAATCTTGACTTGACTGAAACAAAACAATTATTTCTGTATATGTGTTTGATTTCAAGTGTGTATGTTTTTGATCTCAGGTGTGTATGTGTTTGATCTCAGGTGTATATGTGTTTGATCTCAGGTGTGTATGTGTTTGATCTCAGGTGTGTATGTGTTTGATCTCAGGTGTGTATGTGTTTGATCTCAGGTGTGTATGTGTTTGAGCTCAGGTGTGTATGTGTTTGATCTCAGGTTTGTATGTGTTTGACCTTAGGTGTATATCAGCCATGGTCGGTGGATCTTAATTGGGGAGGACGGGCTCGTATTACGCTCGGGACCGGAGTGAATGGAATGGTGCGCAACGCAAAAAAAAACAGTGTTTTTTTGTTTTGCACACTGGGTTTTGTGCGTTGCGCACCATTCCAATCACTCCGGTCCCAAGCGTAATACGAGCCCGTCCTCCCCAATTAAGATCCACCGACCGCGGCTGGTGTATATGTGTTTGACCTCAGGTTTATATGTGTTTGATCTCAGGTTTGTATGTGTTTGATTTCAGGTGTGTATGTGTTTTGATCTCAGGTTTGTATGTGTTTGATCTCAGGTGTATATGTGTTTGATCTCAAGTTTGTATGTGTTTGAGCTCAGGTTTGTATGTGTTTGATCTCAGGTTTGTATGTGTTTGAGCTCAGGTTTGTATGTGTTTGATCTCAGGTTTGTATGTGTTTGATCTCAGGTTTGTATGTGTTTGATCTCAGGTGTGTATTAGTTTAATCTCAGGTGTGTATGTGTTTGATCTCAGGTGTGTATGTGTTTGATCTCAGGTGTGTATGTGTTTGATCTCAGGTGTGTATGTGTTTGATCTCAGGTTTATATGTGTTTGATCTCAGGTGTATATGTGTTTGATCTCAGGTGTGTATGTGTTTGATCTCAGGTGTATATGTGTTTGATCTCAGGTGTGTATGTGTTTGATCTCAGGTGTGTATGTGTTTGATCTCAGGTGTGTATGTGTTTGATCTCAGGTGTGTATGTGTTTGATTTCAGATGTGTATGTGTTTGATCTTAGGTGTGTAGAGCTGGATTGCTGGGATGGGAAGGGAGAAGATCAGGAACCAATCATAACTCACGGCAAGGCCATGTGTACCGACATCCTCTTTAAGGTACACAGTTTCATGCAAACACACAACACTCTAATAATATTTTGTCTGACAAATGTGAATGTGGTTTATATTACATATGGCAATACTGACCTCTTGTGTTAGGAGAATGATAGTGCATCTTCTTGAGAAATGCAAATTGAATCAAATGGCTTGAGGATGCTAGATAGGTTTAACCTGCTTTGGCATGTATTGAAAAAAATATATTTCATGCAGGACATGATGAGGGATCACCCAATAATAGCAGTCATGAACATACATTCCATACTTGTAGGTGGAAAACAATTCTTTATATCAGTACAAACAACAAACTCCAGGTGGCAGTATGTACCTTTTAAGGTTCTTTATCAAGTCAAGAGATAGTACCATAGTAGAAGTAACAATTATACGTTTTTTTTTCCATGCTAAAAAGAATTTTGCCAAGACAGTTTTAGGTAAAATTGATGGTTATGATTGCTGTTTTTTCTGGTAACCAGCATTTGGCGTTTTACATTGGTTGACTAATGCTGAGGTTGGTCAGAGAGACTTGAAGCCAATGATATATTATGGACACAATTGTAATTTAACATAAATTCCAATGTTGTTGTTTTCACTTCAAAAAGGATGTGATCTCAGCCATCAGGGAAACAGCATTTGTAACGTCTGAGTATCCAGTGATCCTGTCATTTGAAAACCACTGCAGGTAAGTTTATACACAACAGTGTTAGTATGTATTTCCTTTACATCTGATTGAAAAGACATGCAACAGAGTAACTACATATCATTTTGTTACCAAAAAAGGGAAATTAATCTTGCAATGGTTTTAAACATACTCATTAGATGTTTTTAAATGAGGACTTATGTTGTCTCAACTAGCTTAGTGTTGCTTTGGATAAGAGCGTCTGCTAAATGACATATGTTAATGTGTTTGTGCTGTTTGAACCTGTGTGTTTCAGTAAACCCCAGCAGTACAAGATGGCTCGGTACTGTGAGGAGATCTTTGGAGACTATCTATTGAAGCAGCCTCTGGAGGGATACCCTGTGAGTTCTCCACCTTCTACCACACTATATATCCATACATGTCAGTGCTCTGTCTTCTGTGTCTATATCTGTATCTCTATATCTGTGTCTGATAGGGTAGAATGTTTAAACATTTATATATGTGTTTCGAATGTTATGTTTCCATGTAAAAAACTAAATGTTTGTTGTCATTTGCCAGATTGAACCAGGTCGTCCCTTGCCTTCTCCCATCGACCTCAAACGCAAAATCCTCATCAAAAACAAACGCTTGAAACCTGAGGTGGAACAGAGTACGTTCTAAGTGAAATGTGACATGTCTCTGACATGTTAAAGTAACTGCCCAGGAAAAATTTCTATTGACTCATACCCAAATAATGTTGTTGCCGTCTGTAACAATTTTTGGACCAATCTTAAATTTATAGCGGAAAAAATATCCTAATCTCCAACACATTATTTGAGGAATGTCCACGATGATGACAAAATCCTCCTGAATACTTTGATCTGGCCAATTAGCAGTTTATTTACATTTATAGATTTTATTATTTAAATATTCTCCACCTCCTTAATGGTTTGGGAAATTAAACAGGCACTTCAACAACATATCTGTTCATTTCTTTGCCAGGTTCATTCAAATTTCGCTAGTGAATTGTTAATTCAAAGAAGAAATCACTTAATGCAAATACACTCTATATCTACTCAAATCAGAAAGAACAGGCGATAATACCATAGGGTGATAAAAATAGGAATTTTAAACCACACGTTGTAGGATGCTAAATTGCCAAGCTATCATGTTAGCTGTTAAGAATAAAACCCTAGTAAGCCATCTTGTTCTCTCTCCGGCATCACTAGACTGAGAAATAAATCCAAAGTACTTATTTGCTTGTTTGTAATTGTATCATAGACAAGTTAGGCTACAAAACTAGCGAGCTGTTATTTAGTTAGCTGTTGAATCTCTCTAGCCCATGCTGTGTACTTTTAATTTGGGTAACACTTTTATGTTAGTGAATCGAATTAGACCCAGTCACACTCATCTGTTTATCACAAAATATAGTACTTCTCAATATATTCTATGATTCGCAAACATGTGCTAATGTTTTTGTTTTACGATATACAGTTCTTATCACTTTATTTACAAAAGTGTCAACATTCCAAGTTTTTTGAGAGAACCATTTCAGTGGGAAGAGGAAGTGAGAACAGATATTTCCAGTTCTTCACACTAAACACATGCTGTATGTGTTTTTGGATGCATGTGTGTTCATCTGCTAAGGTGTAGCGACACACTTTCCACTGTAATTGCACAGCTCTATTGTCATACAACAATGTCAACCAACAGGTCAAATTTGACCATAACAATGAAGTTGAAACAATTTTTTTTAAGAGACTGTCTCCTTTCAAATCTGTCTCCTTTTAGTGTTATTTTTTTATATACAGTACATAAGGGTCTTATGACGTTCTATGCCAATCAAATACAATTTAAATCTTAATACAAGAGTCATTACAACATGATTTCAGCTGTTCTTCTTGTAGTCGTAAAAGAGCTGAAATTAGAAGTATCTCCTTAAAGTAAGAAATAAAGAAAATAAATGTTTTTAAGTCATACAGTAGGTATGTTTTTTTATATCCGAAGACACTGGGCAGTTACTTAAGGCAAGAGTAGTTTTTTTATTTCTTAATACAATAGACTTGTGTGTTGTGTTATTCTGTTTGTCTTTTTTTGTTCAATATGTCGCATTTTGGTGCGCGTGTGTCTGTGTCTTTTACAGAGCAGCTGGAGTCGTTTAAAAAGCACATGGAGGCAGGAGAGACCAACACACCAGCCATCTTACTGGGAGCCGAGACAGAGGAGGACATGGAGAACGGTGAGAGTGTGTGTGTGCAAGATGCACATGTTGTGTGTGTATACTTGGTCTTTCTCTCCTTTTTCTTGTTCAATACATCTCACGTTGCTTACTCCTCACCCCGCTCAGTTAACTCTGCAGATTAGGACAATTAGGACTTAAAATTCCCACCAACTGATTCGTCTTTGAACTATTTTAGTTACATCAAAACACATCCTTACATTTAACTGTAAACAAAGCTAAACTGTACAGAGTTTGGTGTAGTGGTCTGAGCTCTGGGTCACATTTGCTCAGGCAATGCGGGTTCTAGCCCTGGCTCAGCCACTGTCTGTACCCTTCCACTCCTGGCCTGGAACTGGCAACATTCCTAAGACGTTTAAAGACCAGTAAAACAAGGAAACATGGGCGTTTGGTGGACTCTCTTCCTACATGCCTGTCTCTTTAGTCTCTGGTTTCTACTGCCCTCATACAGTAAAACAAATAATACAGTGTACTTAACCAATGAAGGTGTTTGTGATTGTGTAGCATTAGGTGAGTTGAAGGATGGCAACCCTGACTTGAAGACCTGCACGTCGGAGGAGGCCAGTGAAGACAACAGTCTGAGCACCAGCATTAGTGTCTCTGACTGTATCAGCGAGAAGAAAGACACTGGGGAGAAGGACAGAGACAACAGCATCAAAAAGGTACTGACCTTCTCACTGGTGTTTGTGTTTAAGATATAGACACAACCTTTAACCATGAAGGTTACCCTCTGTAAAACTGGGTACTGGTTGTACGTTCAGGTTGTGGAGGACGATCCAACAGAAATGTCAGAGGCCACAGAAGCAACAGACGCCACAGATATCTCTGAAGCTTCTGAAGATAATAACAACAAGAAGGTAGGCCTCTACTGGTCTGTATTGTACTAGTCTATATACAAGTCTTTACAGTTTTATACCGTACTAGAGTTTACTGGTCTACACTAATCTTTATTGGTCTACACTAATCTTTACTGGTCTATACTAGTCTTTACCAACAACTCAAAATTTAAAAGTAAACATTTCTGACATTTCAAAACATATCTGTGACCAATGCAGCCACCTTCTTTTCAATAACAGTCATAAGCCTTCCATTCATGGACTTTGTCAGTTTCTTGATCATCTGTTGACGATCAACTTTTTGTGCAGCAGCAACCACAGCCTCCCAGACACTGTTCAGAAAGGTGTACTGTTTTCCTTCACCGTAAATCATCCATGTAGGGAGGGACCACAAGGTCTTAATAGGGTTTAGGTCAGGTGAGGAAGTCATGTCATTATGCTTTCATCTTTAAGGCCTTTACTGGCTAGCCACACAGTGGAGTACATTGATGCATGCGATGGGGCATTGTCCTGCATAAATAAAACATGGTCTTCTTGAATGATGCCTACTTTTTCCTGTTCCACTGCTTGAAGAAAGTGTCTTCTAAAAACTGGCAGTAGGTTTGGAAGTGCAGTTTGAGTCCATCTTCAACACCAAAAGGTCCAACTAGCTCATCTCTAATAATACCAACCCATACCAGTACCCCACCTCCACCTTGCTGACATCTGAGTCAAAGTGGAGCTCTGTGCCCATTTCTGAACCAGCCACGGGCCCATCCATCTGGTCCATCTAGAGTCACTCTGATCTCATCAGTATAAATATCCTTTTGAAAAATCTGTCTTCAGATATTTCTTGACGTTTCAACTTGTGTCTTGTTCAGTGGAGGTCGGGTTTCAGCCTTCCCTACCTCTGCCATATCTCTGAGCACTGAACACCTTGTACTTCTGGGCACTCCAGGTAGGTTGCAGTTCTGGAATATGAAAGCACTGGAGGATATTGGGTTGCTGGTAGTTTTATGTTTGAGTCTTCTCAAATCTTTGGGAGTTAATTTGCGTATTTTCTTCTCAACATGTTTCTTGCGACCCTGTTCATTTTTTGCAACAAAATGTTTGATGCTTCTGTGATCACGCCCCAATATCTTAGCAATTTCAGGAGTGCCACATCCCTCTGAAAGAACTTTTATGATTTTGACCTATTCTGGCTAATAATTATGCACACCTTAGTTTCCTTAGGCCACACCCTCCCTCATTACTCAAATACACATCACCTGATATGCTTAAATCCAAAAACCATTTATACAGTTTGGAGTTGAAACACATGCATAATAATGATGATATGGTCAAAATACTGACTTGCCTAATAATTGTGCACACAGTGTATAGCGCTTTTCAAGGCACACAAAGCGCTTTACATATTGAGGGGGAAAGCCCACCTCATCCACCACCAATGTGTAGCACCCACTTTGGTCTACACTGACCTTTACTGGTCTACACTAGTCTCTATTGGTCAATAGTGATATTCACTGGTCTATGCTATTCCTCCCTGAGACAGTTTCTTACTGTGCTTACTAGTCTATTGTAGTCTTTACTGTTCTATATGTTTTATTACAACTTACTAGTAAGTCTCTCCACTATCTAACAAGACGTGGCGTATGTGTACATGACTAACAAAGTTCTTTTTCTTCTTCTTTGTAGACAGGAGAGACGACAGATGACGAGGAGGCTCTGATCGCCTCGTACACTTATGTTGGAGCCACTACCAACATCCACCCCTATCTATCAGCCATGGTGAACTACGCCCAGCCAGTCAAGTTCCAGAGCTTTGAAATAGCAGAAGGTAATCTACAACTAGATTTCCTGGTTTTGTAGGTTCCGCATACCGTAGTCGCTGCTTGACTACAAATGGGGTCAAGGTGGCCAGAGTGTGATCATGGTCACGTTCACTATGCTCGTTTGGTACAGGCCTGCCCAGGGTAGGGGAGTAAGAAGTTGGGCTAGCATACCTTCCCACTCTCCAGTAGAGATGCGCGGTTTGCGGTTACAGCCACGGATCAGGTGGATGACGTGACAAAACATTATATTTTTATTAAATTCGGGTGGGTGGCAGTTGAACCAATGAAATGAAAAAATATATATACATTGTTTAATATTGTTACTAGCGGATGGCAGGCGTGCCTGTGAGCTCAATCACAGAAGTTTATTTGGGGAATGCATAATCCATCCGAACGTGTACTAACTAAAGGATTACATGTGTCTTGGCGACACATGCTTGAAGGAACCATGTGAGCATCCTCTAAAGTCCCACATCTGCTGAGGAGTTGGTGGGGTCAGGGGGAACTGGAGGACAAGGAGGGGTCAGGGGGAACTGGATATGAACCAATTGGAGGGGAGGGAAATTGTATAACAATTCTAAACAAAAACATTTGTTCAATAAGCATTGAATTAATCTTTTTGTACTAAAAATAATCAGAGCATAATGTATGTGATGCTTTCAGTGACTCTTGTTTCTTTTTATTTCTCTATATGTACCCCAGAGAGGAACATTCACCACAACATGTCATCGTTTAACGAGTCAGTGGGTTTGGGTTATCTAAAGACCAACGCCATCGAGTTTGTCAAGTATCCTTTGAACCAGTGTCAACAATCCCACAGCATGTGAAAAGACATAGACAAATCTATTTACTGACCTGTGAAGTCACACGGTTGTGTCCATTCATTCTCAGAAAAAAAAGTTACATCTAGAACCTAAAATGGTTCTTAGTCTATCCCATGTAAATAACTGGTATGTATAACTATTTGGGGGATTCTTTTTAAAAACGGGCCTACCTAGAACGCAAAAGCATTCTTCAATGGTTTCCACTGACAGACTGCTGGAAAATATTTTTCTGACACTGGTTTGTAATGGAATTTTTTTGTAATGCTGAGGTCTATTGATGCTCTAGAGCGCGATTATCTGGCGCAACTAAATACTAGCTTGTTACCATTGGAAAGAGGAGAATTTGATGCAAATAATGAGGGGTGGCTCATCTCTGTAAGTTCATCAGAGCCGGAGATATCACGCCTCAACGCCAACGATGGTATTTCTATTTGACTAAAAATATCACAGAGAGGTGATAGTAGGAAGTAAAGATGACAAAATAACAAATTTACAATGATGTAGGATATCATCCTGCATAAAACAACAATTTATGGAGTTGGGCTTCAGCTGTGTTTTAAAAACGTATAGAAATCTAGTTAGAAATAAGTGCATCATTTTGATGTTGACTTATTTGTATGGCCCCCAAACATTGCACACTGGTCCAGGAGCCCTGGGGGCTTGACAATATCCAATAAAAAGTCTTATTCATCATGTTTTACATGCTTTTACACATAAAAAACAACAAAATATACATGACCCAGAATGTTGGGTTTCATTCATCCATGTTGTAGCCATGGGTCTTCTGAATCCAAAACCATAAGGCACTTTCCTGTAGGTCAAGGTATGACCTTTCCAGAGGCCAAAAAGTCAACTGTGTGCCAGGTGAACTTAAGCCCCCAAGCCCCTGGAGAGTTAACTTCTGAAAATTGCCATGGTTTCTGTGTCTCCATGCAAACATTTATACATTAGGTGGTGTACATTTAAACACACCAGCCATACAATAGAGCACATAGACAAACTCACACACACAGTACATTCACCAAACATGCCCATAACTGTCACATGTACATACATTTAGATGCAAAATCAGGACATCCGTGTAAAACACTCTGTTACAATTCATCTTTCTGTGAACATGGTACATAGTGAAACATGCCACCTTTCATTTAATACAGGATTATTATTTATTTGCATTCATTATAGGATCAAATATCCAACCTATTTTCAGCTCCAGTGTATGTACTGACTGTTGGACACTAGCTTGTAGGATTTCTTGATACCTAGTTGACACCATTCTTTCATACTTCCTCTCAATATTAATATTATCAGTTCAACATGTCACCACAGAACCCCAACGTGCAAGTAGGGCCCTATTATTAACCTGTGCTAGTTCCCTTTTCTGGTTACCAGTTCGTCTTAGTTTTTTTTTTCGAGTCGGCCCAGCCCGTGTATTTTTTGCCCAGTTTTCCCAGTGTCTGTGTTTAGAGCTCCTGTGTACCGAACCCTGCCTGCCTACTACCAGATTCAGCCTGCCATTTGGCTGTGCCTTTAGTTATCTGCTCTGTATACAGAAACCTGCCTGCTTACTACCTTCATGCACAAGTCAGTGTAATATTCTTCATCTTTTTAAATAGTCTTTCAGATTTTGCTTTGACCTAAACTGATCCATTTAACTACGATTTCTTGACAATGACAGTTGAAATTGGCAGCTGGAAGCATTAACAGGTGTTTTGTTGGAGTCAATTATCTTGATGTTAGAGGAGCCCATGGTTGTCGACACCAGGCAGAACAACCATCACAGTCTGACAGATGAGAAGGTCCGGAGTTAATTCGGATTAATAATTAAACACTGGAAATTACTCCACCTGACTAATTGAAGACCTAATGAGTCAATCAAACTTTCTAGGTGTTAGTAATCATCTTTTAAGAGGAAAGTAAAGCTACATTCCACGACTTTCATAATTACAAAAGTATTCTTTAGGCCCCCATTTTAGTCCGGATCTATAGTATATTGTTTATATTATACGCAAAATCTAAGTAGAATTATTGTGTTACCGCAGTTAGCTTGAATCACAACAGTGTTTCTTACCGCTATGTTAGCCATTGTTAACCTAGTGACATGCAGGAATACAGCATAAGAAAATACAAACCTAGACACTTCAGAGAAAAAACGTAAGTACTGAGCAGGGACCCATTTTTAGCTCGATAGCGCATATATTTACAATTAAATATTTATTATTTTAGAAACCAAAGGCCTTTATAGGCATACTTATCGCTTAATATCGTGGAAGGCATGTATTCAATTTTGCAGAAAGGTTGCATGTTTCATTTTGTACCATATAGAGGTCAGGTGAACTTCTGTTCACAGAAAGATTAATTGCAACATAAATACATTTTTGTCAGGGTTGCTCAAACGTTTGCACACAACTGCAAGCTACACACAAAGACACCCACTGCATTTCCCTGCGTTATGTCCTGATGGTTGACGTCCAGCTATAACAAACGTCAGATGAGTCGTATCTACCCTAAAGGGGGCAGAGTGGACTCCAGTAATTACATGCCTCAGATCTTCTGGAACGCCGGCTGCCAGATGGTCTCCCTCAACTACCAAACCCCAGGTACCATGCAAAGAGTCTCATACACACAAATATTAACACACATTCACATGTGATGCAACAAACACACCTCCGAGACAAATGCCAGTGTACATCTCCTGTCTGGAGAGTGAGGGATGTAGCACAATCGCACATCAACACACACACATACCAACACATGCTAGAGAACATTTTTTTATGAGTCATTTTACCCCCTACATCACACAGACTCTCTCCCTCTTACACATACACACACACACTAGATAACAGATGCCGCCTGATGCCTGCGGGTGATGGGGTTGGAACATATGGCCCCCTGTGAGTGGGTAGGGGGGGTAAGAGAGATTGGGGGGCAGCAACATGTCCTCCACAATGAACTGGATCTACTAAATGTTGCATGTGTCCATTGGCATAGTGTGTGTTTTCTGTGTGGTGTGTTGTAAAAGCGTTGTAACAGTCTCTTTGCTGTCATAGATCTGGCCATGCAGTTAAACCAGGGGAAGTACGAATATAACGGATCCTGTGGGTAGGTTTTTTTCAGCTTCTTATTGCTTCTTTTTTTCATCTTTTTTAGCTCTTTTAAACTTATTTTGCCCCAAAGCCCAATGCTGTGTTTCAATGAGGCCTGGAGAGCTGCAGTAAGGGCAGATAATATTTCTTCACTATCAAAAGTAGCTAAGAAACTATTTTCCATCTATCTTCAAAAAATGTTGTATTGAATTTTTACTATTTATTTTGGTGATACTAAAAACTTGTTCCAAAACAATATGAATTTAGGTGCATTGTCCTTTTCTTATGGTTCTAATTTGGTTTTCAGGAGTTTACCTTATAACTTATAGTATATGACACTGTATAAAACAGGTATGAAATTAATCTTGTAATTGTGCTGTAATCCAGTTAATACCAACAAAAATACAAGTCAGTGTTTTGTGTCAGGTGGTGCAGTATATCAGAGCTTAACACTGTGTCCAGGCACTCTGCAATGTGTCCTGTTTAAAAACAACTTTAAGGCCATGGTATGTTGGCCATATAACACAAACATTAAAATTGTTTCACACATATTAAATTGTGTGAAACAACACATATTAAATTGTTTCCAAAACCCACCTGTGGGACAGATATTTGATTCCCCTGTTGTACTTGCTGTCTTTACCCCCCAATCTCTCTAATCCTCCTCTCTCTCTCTCTCTCTCTC
>JACXGM010034547.1:0-11946 GCA_016801145.1 Umbra pygmaea | reverse complement strand
CAGTTAGAATTTGTCACGTTACAGAGCCAGACAAGACTTTGCGTACGGCCCGCACATTCTCACGCCTGCTCAAAAGTTTCCGTGACGGACCGCATATTCTCACGTCAAGTAATTTTTTATACATCACACCGTGTGCTTGGAAACCAGCGTACGCAAGCTTTTCGTGCGTACGCAACGTTTATACATGAGGCCCCAGGTATGTTATTAGACTACAACAGAGGATCGATCCAACAGCCGCATTAGCATTGTATTGACAGCCCATCCGTTCCTGATAAAACGCAGCCAGATAGCTGCTGTGCTGTATTTCGTACTGCGTTTGACTAAATGTTTTATGGTTTTAGTGACAAGTCTGTTGTTTGGATTGCATGATAGGCTTACTATGTGCCCAGATGTGAAGTGTGTGTAAGGAATCATAAAGACATCGAAAACGAAGGTACTGTACATCACACATTTAATATCACATACTGACTTGTGCTCTGGTATTTTGCTGAAAATTTATCAAATATGTAGACCTGTGATGCAGTTCTCAAAGCTGCTTTTACATTGTGGGATTCAACTTTTTTAAGCATAAAACCAAAACTAATTAGAAGTTTTTAAAGATACTGTCTGGAGCTTTTGCAATTAAGAAATTAAGTTACAAGGCCTTTCAACGCTGTTTTATGTACATAATTTAAATATAAGTACACTCCCTGACATAGGCCTACCTCAGTTAGCTTAGATATTCCAAGTATGAATTTGAATGGTCTTGATGATATGAAGCTAAATCAGACCCGTTTTGTCTTGACAGCACCACTTTACAACAAAACTGTTTATTTTATACAGTATATTCAATTCGTTTTGTCTTTACACTTATGCCTAAGCAATCTTTGGCCAACGACAGAGGAAGAAGTTCATTAGCATTAGCATGCAGATTTTAATTCAGGTTTCATACATGTATAATTGTTTTGGCATTTGAATAATCACGATCTAATATCTTTATTTTCGTGAATCTATAGCAGTGGGCTAGGAATAAATGTGAGCTAGTAATTGACATCTTTAAGCAGCAGAGGGCGCCCTCAACACAATGATAATCAGACTGCAGCTTCAACAAGACTAATTTATTAATAAATAAATGTTTGACTGAATCCCACTGATGATGATATTGACAATATAACTTTGACCCATGGTATAACATGCACTGTTTCTTTGTATTTTGCAGATATTTTTCTATTATCTACTCATCTAGACATTTAGTAGATACAGTTCATCACATGGCCTGACACAGCGATTGGTTTCATTCAACAAGTCTCAACTGCAGAGATAAACGCCTCAATCCTACATATTTCCAACAAAGTAGTCTGTTTAAGGAAAAAAAATGTATTCTAGCATAATCTTTAAAGCATGCCTTTTTTAAAGACATATTTTCAGACAGGAATTTACAAAAAAAATGAGGAGAAAATGTTTTGCTCAAAGAGCAGTTGGCCAGATTCAAATCCATGCTGCAGCAGTGCCTGTGCATCGGAGGTAGGCTTGTACCCTTGGACCAGCATTGACCTCATTTGCCTTTTTAATGTGATATTTTTTGTAGAACTTCTAACGTCAGTGATGATCACTCTAGATATGAGGTCTGACCAGTTGTCCAAGAGGAATAAAACAATTCATTATTCCAATACTACTTTAAAATAGAAACGTCATTGATGGTGTTACTCGGGCTGGAACAAAAACTATAATGGTGTGGCTACACAGATCAGAACTTTTAATTTTGTAAGTAGAATAGCCCTTTAATGGCGTACAGTATATTATTAAATATGTGATTGGTCAAATGTGTTTCTTCAGATTAAATTTTCCTTTAATAAGGAATCACAAATCTCTTTGCTGTGATGAAGAAAATGTCAAAGTAGGGCAAAACTGTCTAGCGTAAACAACTGTGGATAAGAGCGCTGGTTCAATAACTAATGTAAATGACAATGCACAGTTTACATACTGATAGTGGACTTTTTATCTACACATTATAGGTGTCTCTTGTTGGTTCCGTATTGCTAAACCAAAGGATCTAAGGCCAAAACGCTGCTTCAGTTTTGAATGTAGTGAACCTAAAAAGTACTGTGTCTAAAAGAAAAATGAAAGTTCCCCTGCGCAGGTGTTCTTGTCTAGCTAACCACATCAGTTTTTTGAAGCAGTCTAAAAGTCTATCTCAGAAGCCGTGGTGCATAGCTATTGGTCAGAATAACGAATCAGTTGTAGACATGATGGCCTCTCACATAAAACCATGGCAGATTATATTTAAGAGGTCATAACATAAACATTTGGTAATTAAAATGTATTATCTTAGCTTTTTTCAAATGGTTCAAAACCCAATATATTGTGGGTAAATTCAGAAGTGCCCCCAGACATTTTTCATAGGGGTGGCTGGATGGGTGGCACATCAAAATCAAAAGCCATAAATTAATTTCAGGAAATCTTAGTTGAAATCAGTATGAGAATTAGGAATGGCTTACTGATATACATTGGTTTCTTATTTGACCGTTTATGTTACTAATTATCTGATTTTCATAAATTAGTACTGGTAGAGTTAACATTCTGAGTTCCAATACAATTCTGTTTTAATGTGTTATGTATCTGCATATACATGTGTTAGGTTATTCATTGTTCTTTAAAAGACAATTATGCAGCTTTAATTGGTGTTTTTCAGACAGTTTAAATCTCTGATAAATGATCAATCTTTTTCTTGTTTTGGCTCTTTTTCTTAATGTTCGTATTTTATATTTCTTGTAGATAAATTAAAAACAAAATGTGTACATATTTTTATTGTTATTATAATTGACTCAGCTGTAAGAGACAAAAAAGAGCTCTCTCTTATTTTTTTTAAGGGGGGCAAGTGGGGGTGCCAGAGATTGTATCATGTTGGCCGTAGCCCCCCTGGCCCCCAGTAGGCGGCTCCCCTGGCCCCCAGTAGGCGGCTCCCCTGGCCCCCAGTAGGCGGCTCCCCTGGCCCCCAGTAGGCGGCTCCCCTGGCCCCCAGTAGGCGGCTCCCCTGGCCCCCAGTAGGCGGCTCCCCTGGGTAAATTGTGCCTGACCAACTGATCCACCAAAATTCAAGATGCTGTTTAGGAATGTAGTGTGATCTGTCAGTTAACAAGCCTGCCTTGTCACTTCAATCCTCTGAACATGGCTATACACTTTGCTATTCAATATTTATTTAGATCTTTTAATTGGAAGTACATTCACATTGAATTAATAACTGCAGGAAACGCCATTGCTCAGTGGCAAGCTGATCTAGTGGTTAGGGCATTTGACTGATGTCAATAAGGTCTCATGTTCAATCCTGCAGCCGCCAGTGTGATTGCTTTGTTCTTCTGTCCGTGAGCCGGTTGTTCCTGCAAATAACAATTGAGTCTTAATCAACTAAATAATATTATAAAATAAGTTGGTTAGTAGCATCCTTGGGGGGGGGGTACTTTTTTTTACATGTCCTTTGTTTACATTCTCCAGCTCTGAAATATCACATGCATCATTCAATGGTTTCATGCCATGTCAGTAGCTGAGTTATCAACTGACAGATTGTAATAACATACAGCTCTGGAAAACATTAAGAGACCAATGCACAGTCATCAGCGTCTCTGGTTTTACTATTAATAGGTATGTGTTTGGGTAAAATGAATATTTTTCTTTAATTCCATAAACTACTGACAACATTTCTCCCCCCAAAATAATTCCAGATTGTCTCCCCTCCCAATTGTTCTTGTCCAATTTTTCACACTAATCCTGCTACGTCGGTAGCTCTGCTCCCCTCACATTGATGTTGGGTGACTTTATGTCACTCATGGCACAAATATTCAAGCAGCTTGGTTTTGTTTAATGGATTCAGACCATCCATCTTTCTCTTTATCACATTCCAGAGGTTTTCAATGGGGTTGATTTAAGAAGAAATTGCAGTGGTCTCTTAATTTTTTCCAGAGCTATATGTTGCACAGCCTCAGCTACTAGACAGACTTGGGTTTATTGAACCACACCAATGTTGCACAAAACACTTGTGATGGAAATAGCTGATATAGGTAATATGTAACAGACAGATGTTTATTGATTTGACTGATTTTTTTTAAGCAAAGTTTCTTGTAATTTAATACCATACCACTTCACATTTTTCTTTAAATGCTTAGGCAACTGTTTGCTAAATTATTTAGGCCTACCCAACAGAGAAAAAAAATATAATATTTTTGGATGACATTGATTGTCTTGAAATTCAAAAAGGTTGGAATTGATTCACCATCAAATATTTTTTAAAAAAAGGTAATCATAGCACTGTCTGTAGCAATTAGAGGTATCTTAAGAATAATTAGAACAAAGAGATGAAAAATACATTCCTGATTAATGAGAACTGGTCAAAAAACAACAGTGTTTTCAGACCTCGAATAATGCAAATAAAATACATTTTAAGGACTTTTTTTATATTATTATTGTTATAATTTTGAATGCTAGACAATGAACCAAATATACAGTATTATATAATATCCTTCAAACAAAGTAAGTTTACACATAACCAAAATTGTTTTTGGTGTAATGGCATTGATATATATACAGTAGACAGAATGCATAGAATATTTTCAGAGATGAAATGCATATACTACACAATGGGTGGGGATGACCATGAGTGTATATTCTAGAGTGAGTATATTCTATACATTAATTTACAGTAAATGTGCATGTTTACGGACTTACTGTCTTGTATATGGAATGATCTATTTTCAGGTGGAGGAGCAGTGTACCTTGATGTAATGTATATAGCTTTCTGTGAGACAGATGGCTCTTTGCTTCAATACATTATAATAAAATTAAGAAGATCATTTTATTAGGCTAATGTTTCTTAGTTTTGTCAATGGTGTTACCACATTTACATATTTTTTTTCCAGTAGTAGAATTCAAAAGGAACTTATTAGCTAATCTCATTCAGTCATTCATTCATTGGTGTTACCCGTATTAGTTTCAATATGCCTATGGTGTCCATTTTCTTGTTTGAAATGTTACCGTCACTTAACCAGACAAGTTGACTAAGAACTGATTATTAATTGCAGCAGTAACAGGAGGGGCAGAAGGAACAATTAGGGTTAACTGTCTTTGCTCATGGGCAGACCAGAGCTTTCACTATGGCATTCGGGGAATACCTTTTAGAGGCCATTCAGATGCCTCTAATAGAATACCTTGCCTTGATAGTAAAATCATTAAGCTGCCACATATTATGATATTGAATTGGAAGATGCACTTAACCACTTGAAATACTTTATACTTTTTGGGGAATGTACATCATTTTTGACATTATCAAGAACGCCTTGGGCATGTTAATTTAAGACGCACTGGTCTCATTAAAATAATGGCACTTTACAATTAAAACATCCTGTTCCATCAATTATTTAATATATTTATTGAATATTTATTATGGGCAAACATGATTACGTCTAGCGTCGCGGGATTCGAAATACATATAATGTAACATCAATGCTTTCCCCAAGGCCTAGTTTACAAATACATACCCGTAACCTGCTCTTCAAGCCTGGTGTCATCCTCTCATGCTATTGGCTGGCGGTGTTGTCAATCATCCTACTATTCCCGTTAGTTTCATTGTGGCCCTGCAAAGACAACGCCATCATACCATCTACGGCTAGTGAGGCAGCACAAAGATCGCCCAGGATTTCTGTAGGGTATTAAGCGTTTATTCACACAAAAACATCAAGCGTCTTACGTACAACTGCTATGGAATACATTCTTCCTAATTAGACGCCTTGAAATTGGTAAGGAGCCGTCACATTCATTTTTACTATGTTGCTTTTGAATCGCGCCAATGCGAAATGACATACTTTGATTCTATCAACGATTTATTGTTACGGGGTTCTAAGTGGGGACTGATTTGTGTATTACGGTATGGATAGTGTATTTTCTGTCGTGCCTTTAGGCAAAGCTGAGCTGTTATTGAGAAGCTTTTTCATAAACATCCACATAGACTGATTTTGCCCTAAGAACTGGCCAGTTGCAGTGGCCAATTATAAGTGTCCTGCCCTCGAACGCCTTATGTCATATGTATTCATTAGACATCATGTGCTGTGTCCGCAAAAACAGTCGGCTTTTAGTGCCTTGTCGCATTTTAGCGGCTTGGTAAAATTGTTAAGAATCCATGCAACAGAAATAGCGATATCCTTCTATATCAACATGCTGTCTCATTCATTCAAAAAAGACGGCATCGTGATGAACGATGTAATGTAGCAAATGATTCAATGTAGGATTGGATATATTGTTTCCCTGTTGATTGCTATGTTATTGTGTAGCGCTATAGTCCAATACCAGTCATCAAGCTTATAGTAACGTAGTTGTGATCATGAACTCATGCATGCTGACAACTATTCCTTCATCACTGTATTTCAGACTCATTCAGAGTACTATTATTTCATATTTCAATATTCCTGATTACATTGGTTGGGTTGGATAACATCCTAAATGATGCAGTGTTTGAGAGTTATCCAACTAGTTGTAGAATTCATAATTAGGGGTAATATAATAATAATAAGCATCCTTCCTAAAATCAACTCATGATTAACGCACTTAAGCTAGTTTAAGAATAAAAGTAACTTGTTGTCATTACATAACTGTGGAATAATAATTACATCGCTCTTTACTTATCATTGCTGCATTATGCTTAATGCCCCTAGTGGTATAGCAAACATTCTTGTCAATAAACCTTTCTTGCACAATTATAGTAATATTTGGTCAATTTTCACTAACCTGTAAAAGGGATTTTAGTCAGACTGTTCAGAAATTAGTTGTTTATTTTGTGAGATTTTTTAATGCATAGACATTTGTTTGCATGTTTTTTTCTTGTATGTTACTTGTCTGTGTAGAATTGACCTGATGTAGGTTACTAGTTTCAATAGCATGCTTTCTTCATGTAGCTAGGTTAATGGTTTCAGTAGCTGGATTTCCTTCATGTACTGTAGGTTAATGTTTTGAATGACATGCTTTCCGGTAGCTTATTGTCTCCATATCATCATGGTTTTATCTTCAAGTAACATCCTGCTTTTCTAATATCTTTGCCTTCAATTAGATGTAGTGCTCATTTTTATTGATGTGACTAACTCCCACAAATTAACAATTAGAAATATTTTTAATTTTTTAATTTTACTACATCTAAGAATGTTAATATCAGCAAAGAGCTGTAATATAATCCCTTTTTTCCATTGTCTTTTTTACCAATGAATTGGGCAGGCAAGGAAACTTGCTGTAAGTATTACACCGAAGCCCCTTATATTACAATGGCAGCATATAGGTCAGTATAGTTAGATTGGATTGAAAGTCAGGTAGGGATGCAGTAGTGTGTTTGTTTTATGAAAAACTGTTTGAAAAGTGCCAGGGTAGTTTTGGCAGAATCCAGAATAGTAACCGTGGAAACCATGCTATGCCTTGCTCATCCTAAAAACCAATCTTAGAGGCCACATAAATACAGTAAACCGACTCAATATGTTTCACAAGGTGAAGTGTGGTAAAACAATATCAGAAGGGCATGTATGAGGTTTGTCTTGGCGTACTGTATTTCGCACCAAATATAGCGAATAAAATGTATCTCTCTTTTTGAATAACAGTCTGGACTTGTAGCCAGAGATGTCTTAGCCTTTCAAGGGCGAAGTCTGTCCCTCCGTTGTCATAGTCACCTTAACAACAGAGTAGATCACTTTTCGGACATTTAAACTGATAGTTGAGTGAAAGGACAGCCTTTTCTCTGTGAATTTAATCCCAGACAGACCACGGCATTCACTTCCTCGGCCTCACTTCAGTCCCGTTTTTCTGCTGGACAGAGCATGCTGCCAGATTACCCTGTTGCATCTCATGCCTGATCCTGTGACACAGCATGGTGTGATGCTTCTCTCCACTGTTACGCCACACAGGGACAACACTGCACTGACACGCTCATACTGTATATCGCAGCACAAAACACTAGTACAGTACTTTATCACTTGCTGTTATTTGAACTGGATTGCTTTGGTTTACAGTGTAGCCAACAGATAGTTTGTATGGGAATTGTAAAGGTTGGTTGGACAGTTGGTTTGATTGATGGATGTAGGCTTATTGGATGTGTCATGAACTCCAACCACGTTGTGCTTCTTTTTGGCAGTTTGGAATTTTACACTAAGGAAAAAATGTTGATACTTTGAATGTAAATGAATGCCAAACAAAGCCATTAGGATTGCAAAGTTAAAATATACACCATACACCTAAGCAAAAAGACTACTTTTAATATTTTCCACAGAAAATGTACAAACATTTAAGCACAGTGCAGACAGTTTATGTAACTTTATTTTCCCAAAACTTTTTTTTAAAGGGAAAAACAGAATATTTCAAAACAGTGTCTGTGCCCTAACTTCCCTATAAGTGTTAATTGTTTTTCAACAGTGCAAAGCTACATTAAAATGTTTGACAAACTCACTAAATACAATTGAGATCAATACAGAAAATATTAAAAATTAAGTGTCTGTGGCAGCAAACATACAAAAATGTAGGATATGTAATCAACTGTGGGACAACATTTTGTGTGATACATTTGTGTTGAGTGGTCACAATTCTACCTTATGTGCAATCTCTGTAAAACAATGTGGCTTGCAAATAGGAGCCTACACTACACACCCACTTGTTTGCAACAACAACGATTGATGAAACCGTTCACATAAACACATCAGCAGCTTTCAAAACACATCAGACACATCACCCAAAACAAAACGCCTTTTTAAAAGGCCCATTGTCAGAAGCCATTTCTGTTTTTGAATATTTCTCTGTAGCCAAAACAACTTCAAGTCCTTTTCCTAACAGCCAATTGCCACCGTTTGTTTAAATCTATAACCTGAAGCACATTTCACCCACTTTCAAGATGAAATATCTGCAAACATCTTTGTAATTTTAACCTTCCATCCATTTCAAATTAATTCAGGTGGGAATTTCCCAAAGACACTCCACCATTAAAACAAGGAGCTGGACAATTTCTTAAGTTTGCTGTTTTTCCCGATTCAATATTTTTACTTCCTGGATTTTAAGATGAAGACTTGACCATGTCTCCTATAAAATAGTGTGAAATATGGTAAGCTAACAGTCTTATCATTTACATGTTCGTTTGCCCCAATCATAATATTCTGGCACCACTGTATTCGTATCGGTTTGAGGCCCTGCTCCATCTCCCATGAGAGTTGAGGCCATTTTGAACTAACCCTGAGTAGTGGTCTGTATCGCATGCTGAGGTAATCACATAGCATAGCCCACGTTCAGTGAGATATAGAGCTGAGGGGTGTGTTACCCCATAAGGCCCCAAGTTGAGCAAGCTCTGTGTGTTCAGCCTCAACAACTCAGTATACATACTGTAGTAACTCACCACAACAACATTTCTCTTTATGTCAATCTTAGGGCGGGGACAAGAAAATGTGTTTTACTGTTTTTATCTTCATTTTGTTTTTCATGTTATGCTGACATTCTCAGATCGACCGCTTCTCAGAGATGAGTAAATGTTATAGCATGTGTGAATGGGAAGCATGACGGCCCATGAGGGCGGAGCAATACGTTGACATGTAAAGCTTGGGGATTGCAGATGATTTCTACCATGTGAATTACTGTAAGCCTCTTTGTGCTCTTAGTTCCTTTGAATTTTAGACGACCAGTGCTTTCACCTCTTTACATCTCTTCGACTCCACCCTAGTATTTGACATGACGGAATGATTGTGGCTGCATCCCATATCGCGCTGGGTCTTTGTTGTGGTGCTTTCATGGGATGAACTGAGGTGTGAAAGTCTGTCAAACCAGGGTTGGACCAGTCCTATTGAGAGGACCATCTGGGGAATATTCCTCCAATGGTATTCAATTAGCTGGAACTGTTTGTCTAACATGAGGTCCACAGAGTCAGCCGCAGATCATATGACAGTCTCTTATAAGCGCACACACTGTGTGTGTGTGTGTGTGTGTGTGTGTGTGTGTGTGTGTGTGTGTGTGTGTGTGTGTGTGTGTGTGCGCGCGCGCGCGCGTGCGTGCGTGCGTGCGCATGTTCGTGTGTGTGTATCCATTTGTGTGTGTGTGTGGTTAATTAATGTTGTTAAGGATGAAGAACAACATGCATGTGTGGTGTTACTAGGAAATTATATTGAAATCAGAAAATAAACTCTTAAGTATTAACACCAACCCCCCCTAAGCACTTGTGATATTTCTTAATTGAACAGGGCACGTGTGGTTTGGAGTCGAGAACTTAGACCACTTAGACAAACTGGCACAACTAATTATAGTAGTTTTAAAGGATAAAAATAAATACAAATACGTTGATGCATTTTAATGTTATAAAGATATACAGTCGTGCTCAAAAGTTCTGAGAATAGCAAAAGTATTGGTTTCCACAAGGTTTGCTGCTTCAGTGTTCTTATATCTTTTTGTCAGTAGTTACTATGGTATACTGTAGTATAATTACAAGCATTCCATATATGTCAAAGGCTTTTTTTTACAATTACATTAAGTTTATGCAGAGTCAATATAGTAATTTTTATTTATGTAAAGCACTTTGAGCTGCATTCCTTGTATGAATGTTGCTATATAAGTAAAGATTTATTTTATTATATTATTTGCAGTGTTGACCCTTCTTTTTCAAGACCTCTGCAATCCGCCCTGGCATGCTGTCAGTTAACTTCTGGGCCACATTCTGACTGATGGCAGACAATTCTTGCATGATCAATACTTGGAGCTTGTCAGATTTTTGTTTGTTCACCCGCCTCTTGAGGATCAACCACAAGTTCTCAGTGGGATTAAGGTCTGGGGAGTTTCCTGGCCATGGTCCCAATATTTCAATGTTTTGTCCCCTGAGCCATTTAGTTTTCACTTTTGCCTTATGGCAAGGTGCTCCATCATGCTGGAAAATGCATTGGTCATCATCAAACTGTTCTTGGATGGTTGGGAGAAGTTGCTCTTGGAGGATGTGTTGGTACCATTCTTTATTCATTCATACATGTTTTCTGGATGGTCCAAACAATCGGAAAGGGGATGCATCAGAGAAAATTACTTTGCCCCAGTCTTTAGCAGTCCAATCCTTATACCTTTTGCAGAATATCAGTCTGTGTCCTTGATGTTTTTTCCTGAAGAGAATTGGTTTCTTTGCTGCCCTTCTTGACACCATGCCTTCCTCCAAAGATCATCGCTTCACTGTGCATGCTGATGCACTCACACCTGCCTGCTGCCATTCCTGAACAAGCTCTCCGCTGGTGGTGCCCCGATCCTGCAGCTGAATCAGCTTTAGGAGACGGTCCTGGCGCTTGCTGGACTTTCTTGGGTGCCCTGACAGCTTATTCACAAAAATTGAACCTCTCTCCTTGAAGTTCTTGATGATTCAATAAATGGTTGATTTAGGTGCAATCTTACTAGCAGCAATATTCTTGCCTGTGATGCCCTTTTTGTGCAAAGCAATGATGACAGTACGTGTTTCCTTGTATGTAACCAGGGGTGTAGTGGTAAAAAAGAGGTGGGTAAACTATACATTTTGTGATAAGGTGAACCACGATGCGGTTGGTTTATATTATTATAACATTAACTAGCTGACTAGCAAAGGGTGCTTGTTGTCACTAACTTTCAGTTTCACAATATATCCTGAATTTTACTTGTAACATGGTCTAATAGGAAAGGCTGTGGATTGTTGAGTCAGTGGAATGAATCTACCGTGAACCAAATTAACCTCAAAAACATGACGTTTAGTACTGTTTTCTGGGCTCACTCTTTTGGGCTTGTTGACGAGGCCGTTTGCTGGCATCAGGAGGAGGGCTGCTGTCTTGACGACTCTTAAAAAACGGGCAGATATCCATTTTTTAAATCTGTGGCTAGTGACTGACACATGGCTAGTGACTGACACATGGCTAGTAGTGACTGACACATGGCTAGTAGTGACTGACACATGGCTAGTAGTGACTGACACAT
>JACXGM010034546.1:0-11946 GCA_016801145.1 Umbra pygmaea | reverse complement strand
TTTTTTGACACACTTTTTCCTTCCCACAGACTTCCCACTGAGGTGCCTTGATACAGCACTCTGGGAACAGCCTATTTGTTCAGAAATTTCTTTCTGTGTCTTACCCTCTTGCTTGAGGGTGTCAATGATGGCCTTCTGGACAGCAGTCAGGTCGGCAGTCTTACCCATGATTGCGGTTTTGAGTAATGAAACAGGCTGGTAGTTTTTAAAAGCCTCAGGAATCTTTTGCAGGTGTTTAGAGTTAATTAGTTGATTCAGATGATTAGGTTAATAGCTCGTTTAGAGACCCTTTTCATGATATGCTAATTCTTTGAGATAGGATTTTCATGAGCTGTATGCCAAAATCATCAGTATTAAAACAATAAATGACCTGAAATATTTAGTTGGTGTGCAATGAATCTAAAATATATGAAAGTTTAATTTTATCATTACATTATGGAAAATAATTAACTTCATCACAATATGCTAATTTCTTGAGAAGGACCTGTATATCAAGGTACAGATCTGGGGAAGGGTACAAAAAATATCTTTAGCGTTGAAGGTCCCAATGAGCATAGTGGCATCCATCATCCATAAATGGAAGAAGTTTTGTACCCCCAGGACTCTTCCTAGAGCTGGCCGCCCGGCCAAACTCAGCAATCCAGGGAGGAGGGCCTTAGTCAGGGAGGTGATCAAGAACCCGATGGTCACGCTGACAGAGCTCCAGCATTTCTCCGTTGAGAGAAGAGAATCTTTCAGAAGAACAAACATCTCTGTAGAACTCCACCAATCTGGCCTGTATGGTAGAGTGGCCAGATGGAAGCCACTTCTCAGTAAAAGGCACATGAGAGCTCGTCTCTGGTTTGATGAAACAAAGATTGAACTCTATGGCCTGAATGGAAAGTGTCATGTCTGGAGAATCCTTACAGTGAAGCATGGTGGTGGCAGCATCATGCTGTGGTCATGTTTTTCAGCAGCAGGAACTGGGAGACTAGTCAGGATCGAGGT
Source organism: Umbra pygmaea (assembly GCA_016801145.1). Lineage (NCBI taxonomy): Eukaryota > Metazoa > Chordata > Actinopteri > Esociformes > Umbridae > Umbra > Umbra pygmaea. Next base: position 10,959 of record JACXGM010034546.1, on the reverse strand, counting down.
AAAGATTAATGCAGCAATGTACAGAGACATCCTTGCTGAAAACCTGCTCCAGAGCGCTCTGGACCTCAGACTGCGGTGAAGGTACATCTTCCAACAGGTCATCGACCCTAAGCACACAGCCAAGATAACAAAGGAGTGACTACAGGACAACTCTGTAAATGTCCTTGAGTGGCCCAGCCTGAGCCCAGACTTCAACCAGATTGAACATCTCTGGAGAAATCTGAAAATGGCTGTGCACCGATGCTCCCCATCCAACCTGATGGAGTTTGAGAGGTCCTTCTAAGAAGAATGGAAGAAAATGTCATGCCAAGCTTGTAGCATCACACTCATATAGACTTGAGGCTGTAATTGCTGCCAAATGTGCTTCAACAAAGTATTGATCAGAGGCTGTGAATACTTATGTACATGTGCTTTTTTCATTTTTTATATTTAATAAATTTGATTTCAAACAAACTTCTTTCACATTGTCAATAGGAGGAATTGTTTGTAGAATTAATGAATTAGGGAACTAATGAATTTTAAAAACTGAAGTGCTGTGAATACTTTCCGGATTGTACTGTATATAAAACTGTTCTGTTTTTCCTTTAGACGGGGCTGGGTGACCTATAGTGATGCCTTCACACTCAGTTGCTACCTGGAAAGAGATGAAGAACAGCTTCCAATCAGAGTCTTCATTAAACACATGATCCAGATGATTGTCCAGTTCTCCTTCAATCAGCAGCCTTGCCTAACCCGCCTCCTCAAGGTCAGAAAACAGAAGAGCCTTGAGTAGTTTTAACCTCCTTACAGTCATTAAAACCAAAGTATCTTTAATACCCAGTATTTTTATACCCATAGTATCTTTAATACTATAATAACCTTAATACCAATAACATAATGTCTTTAAAGAGACTATCCACCAAAAACCAGCTTCATAAAGTACTAATGACTAATGTTAGCCATTTGTGTAAGATAATGTTATATATTTTGCCAACACATTTCAAAACCAGTGAGTTTGAATTTAGAAGTAGAATAAGCCTTCCTGTTGTAGTCTTTTCCGGAAATACAAGGCCCAGGATTCAAAGCGAACGTAGTGCCCGCCCCCCAGTGCCCAAGTATCTTCCTATGTTTGTGAAAAAAGCCTTGAAACAGAGTAGATATCTGGAAATTAGCAATTAAAAATATATATATATATTTTTTAAACACGAACATACATTGTGACACTGTTGCAATATTATGCCCAGCTTTAGTAATTACACAGCTTCAAAAAGACAAGTTTTCGTGCATTGCCTAACAATGTCCCAAGTAACCTTATGCTGACTGGTTGGTAATAACGATGGAGACACCGCATATAATGTGCGAAAGAAAGGGTAGCAGGAGCGCTTCAGGGTATTCCAAAATGTAAACTACCAAAGGTGGTCTTGGAAGGGAAGTATACTGGAAAAATAAATAATAATTATGCCAGCTTGGCACAAAGATTCAGAACCAGGCACTCTAGTGGATTTTATTACAAAAAAAAACTTTATTTGACACGTTCCAGCTTGCGCCTTCATCAGGGTATCAAACACATAATTGAAAGGAGCATTTAAATAACACACGCCTGTGACCAACAATCAATCAGTTAAAATGAAGAACACCTGTAATCATCATGACTAATATTTCTTCCTATATTAAGCAAAACCTGTGTACATACACAATCACTTTCTGCAGAACTAGCAATCACATCTCTTAGTGAGCCCTATGTAGAAACATCCACAAGGACACTCAAACCTGTACAATACATGGGTGGAATTAACATTTATGAAACAGTTGATAGGGTAAATCTTGTTCTTAAAAATATCCATAAAAATAATTTTTTACCATGTTGCCACAGTGATTGCAATGTCCAAAGCAAAAATGACCCCTGGATGGTTCTAGCCAGGTGTCGCGTTTATGAGTAGAGAGCTCCTTACCGAATTGTCCTTAATTGTGGGGGCACGTCGGAAACCGACATTGTGGGGGCACGTCTGAAACTGACATTGTGGGGGCACGTCTGAAACTGACACCAGGAGCTTCTTTTAACACTTCACACAACATGTTGTCACTGAGTATGATGTCCCAATTGTGTTTTATAATTTGTTTGATTTGAACTGCTTCTTTGCTGTATCTTTGATCTGTACCCGTTCTCTTTTATGACAAACAGTTTGTTTCCACCCAGTGCCAGTGCTCTGTTGTGAGATTGTGTAAGCATCTGTGTCTGATAACCCCTTCGTCTGAAGCGTTGCTACATGTCAGCAGATTGAGTAAGGAATCACAGATCCGGCTTAGTCTCTGAAAGTGTCCAAAAGTGATGTTGCTGATGAGCCATGGGGGGTGAAATGTGTCCTCATGGAGTATGGTGTTACGATCAGTTGTATGATTAGAGTGTTAATTGTTTTGAGCAGTGTATTTTATATTTCTATGTTTTATTGTTGTAAAACAGGGTGAATGTAATATATTATCATCTTTAAAACCATGTTGGTATGCGTCTTTAAAACCATGGCATCTCCCATCAACTCAGGTGCCCATTTTGCACAAAGCTAGAATCAACAAATGTAACTCTCTTGTTTGATACATGTTGGCAGAGTGACTTCCATTCATACTAAAACCTCATATCTCCTCAACAGGAGCACCTATGGCGAGTGTTGGGGAACCAGGCACGTGCCGAGCGCTGGGAAGATCTGGGTTCACTGCCAACTCAAAGCAGGAGGGTCAGGCTGCTGGAACTGGCGCTCCAAGGGGGGCGGAGCCCTGAGGCAGAACAGGAAGCTCTCAGACTGTTCCACTTCTGGATGGCAAAAGATGGACAACACCCGTAAAAACCTTTCTATAATAATAATAATTATTATTATTAAAAACCTTTCTATAATAATAATAATAATAATAATAATTAAAAACCTTTCTATAATAATAATAATAATTATTATTATTATTAAAAACATTTCTATAGTAATAATAATAATAATAATAATTAAACAAAATCTTTAATAATAATAATAATTAAAAACCTTTCTATAATAATAATAATAATAATAATTAAAAAAACTTCTTATAATAATAATAATAATTAAAAAACTTTCTATAATAATAATAATTAAAAACTTTCTACAATAATAATAATAATAATAATTAAAAACCTTTCTATATACAAGGACTTCAATGTACTGTGTACTCTAAAGTAGGCTTCAGGGCAACTCCAAACTGGGAACCATGAAATCTCGGACCTTCTAACTTTTGTGAAAAGGGGGGAATTCAGAGAAAAAGCAACTAGGTCTGACTATGTAAAATATTTTTGAGAGGTTCATAGTTGGCTGAAATATACCGTAATACAGTGAGCCAGATACAGCGAATGAGTAATATGGCTTCTCCTGAACCATGCAGTAACAGAATGTCCATTATTATTTTCAATGATACATCATATCAAATATATTAATGAACCAAATCCTTTATTAAATCCATTTAATGTAACCAGTTATAGCGGTATTAGCTCTGGAATTGTAAACAGAGATGCTATTTTACTGTTTTAGGGTAGCTGACTTCTGAATACCAACTGCATCCATTTGGTGTACCTGTTTTCCTGTAACATTTTACAATTTCACCTTTTGGCTTCTAGGTGTCATGTCAGACTAGATAAGGGTTTTAACTCTTGTTTATGTGGTTGTGTGTGGCAGGTTGCCGCTGTCGCTGCGGGGGCTGATATTCCGTGTGGGGGTATGTAAAGGTGGTTACGCTGAGTGGAGCTTCCTTTTACAGAAATACCGTCTAAGCCAGTCCAGTGAAGACCAGAAGACCATGCTGGCTGCCCTCTGCTGGACTAACAACCAGACCAACATACTATGGCAAGTAGCCATCTATTACTAACCACATCAAAATACAATGACAAGTAGCCATCTACAACTAACAACATCAAAATACTATGAGAAGTAGCCATCTACTACTAACCACATCAAAATACTATGGCAAGTAGCCATCTACAACTAACCACATCAAAATACTATGAGAAGTATTCATCTACTACTAACCACACCAAAATACTAGGACAAGTAGTCATCTACTACTAACCACACCAAAATACTATGACAAGTAGCCATCTACTACTAACCACACCAAAATACTATGACAAGTAGCCATCTACTACTAACCACATCAAAATACTATGACAAGTAGCCATCTACTACTAACCACATCAAAATACTATGACAAGTAGCCATCTACTACTAACCACATCAAAATACTATGACAAGTAGCCATCTACAACTAACCACATCAAAATACTATGACAAGTAGCCATCTACTACTAACCACATCAAAATACTATGACAAGTAGCCATCTACAACTAACCACATCAAAATACTATGACAAGTAGCCATCTACAACTAACCACACCAAAATACTATGACAAGTAGCCATCTACTACTAACCACATCAAAATACTATGACAAGTAGCCATCTACAACTAACCACTTGCTAAATCTTTTTGGTCCGGATCGCATGGTGTATATATACTCTCCTTTTCCAGTGTTTCTTGTGTGTTATTTCAGGTTACGTAGACCTTATTGCCTGTTACGTAAACTCACCTAAAGGATTATAAGGAACACTATACTAATACTGTGTTTGACCCCCTTAGCCTTCAGAACTGCCTTAATTATACGTGGCATTGATTCAACAAAGAGCTGAAAGCATTCTTTAGAAACGTTGGCCCATATTGATAGGCTAGCATCTTGCAGTTGATGGAGATTTGTGGGATGCACATCCAGGGCACGAAGCTCCCGTTCCACCACATCCCAAAGATGCTCTATTGGGTTGAGATCTGGTGACTGTGGGGGCCATTTTCGTACAGTGAACTCATTGTCATGTTCAAGAAACCAATTTGAAATGATTCGAGCTTTGTAACATGGTGCATTATCCTGCTGGAAGTAGCCGTCAGAGGATGGGTACATGGTGGCCATAAAGGGATGGACATGGTCAGAAAAAATGCTCAAGTAGGCTGTGGCATTTGAACAATGCCCAATTGGCACTAAGGGGCCTAAAGTGTGCCAAGAAAACATCCCCCAAACCATTACACCACCACAACCAGCCTGCACAGTGGTAAGAAGGCATGATGGATCCATGTTCTCATTCTGTTTACGCCAAATTCTGACTCTACCATCTGAATGTCTCAACGGAAATCGAGACTCATCAGACCAGGCAACATTTTTCCAGTCTTTAACTGTCCAATTTTGGTGTGCTCTTGCAAATCGTAGCCTCTTTTTCCTATTTGTAGTGGAGATGAGTGGTACCCGGTGGGGTCTTCTGCTGTTGTAGCCCATCCGCCTCAAGGTTGTGTGCGTTGTGGCTTCACAAATGCTTTGCTGCATACCTCGGTTGTAATGAGTGGTTATTTCAGTCAAAGTCGCCCTTCTATCAGCTTGAGGCAGTCGGCCCATTCTCCTCTGACCTCTAGCATCAACAAGGCATTTTTGCCCACAGGACTGCCGCATACTGGATGTTTTTCCCTTTTCACACCATTCTTTGTAAACCCTAGAAATGGTTGTGCATGAAAATCCCAGTAACTGAGCAGGTTGTGAAATATTCAGACTGGCCCGTCTGGCACCAACAACCATGCCACACTCAAAATTGCTTAAATCACCTTTCTTTCCCATTCTGACATTCAGTTTGGAGTTCAGGAGATTGTCTTGACCAGGACCACACCTCTAAATGCATTGAAGCAACTGCCATGTGATTGGTTGAGTAGATCATTGCATTAAGGAGAAATTGAACGGGTGTTCCTAATAATTCTTTAGGTGAGTCTAGATTCCCGGTGGTTGCCTGTTATATACGTTGTGTTTCTTCAAAGATTCCAGATGATAGCATGTTATATACACTAAGAGCTGTTCAAGTTCCTGCGTGCCACCATCCAAGAACCCCCAGCAGGCCATCCGGCTTCTGTTAATCTCTTCCTGCCTGAAAGTATGACGGGGCTGTGTCCAGTTGCCGGGGCTTTTTTCAGTTTCACATAATTTCCTCTCCCACATATCCCTAAGTGTTTGGTATGCCCTGGTAGTGAAAGGTATGCCCTGTTAGTCAAAGGTATGCCCTGGTAGTGAAAGGTATGCCCTGCTAGTGAAAGGTATGCCCTTGTAGTGTTAGGTAGGATCTGTTAGTCAAAGGTATGCCCTGGTAGTGAAAGGTATGCCCTGGTAGTGAAAGGTATGCCCTGGTAGTGAAAGGTATGCCATGGTAGTGTTAGGTATGCCCTGGTAGTGAAAGGTATGCCCTGGTAGTGAAAGGTATGCCCTGGTAGTGAAAGGTATGCCCTGGTAGTGAAAGGTGTGCCCTGGTAGTGACAGGTATGCCCTGGTAGTGAAAGGTATGCCCTGGTGGTGAAAGGTATGCCCTGGTGGTGTTAGGTAGGCCCTGGTGGTGTTAGGTAGGCCCTGGTGGTGTTAGGTAGGCCCTGGTAGTGTTAGGTATGCCCTGGTAGTGTTAGGTATGCCCAAATTGTGTTAGTTAGTGTTTAGAACTTGCGTTGTCTTGTGCTGGAGGTCCAGGGAAAGTCAGAGAAGCCAGTCACCACCTGTGGTGCCATATTGCATTAATGTACACCTACATACCAAGATAATTTAGCTAGTGGTCTACCAATCAACCTTATTGCAAACTGAATAAATGACTACAATCAATTTTGTGTGGTGTGTTTTGGATCGTTGAACTACTTGTATGTTTGTCTGTGATTGCTTTTATTAATCTATGTATTATCTGGGTTCTGGTGCATACACTTGGTAGCACAAACCAGATTCAAATGTAAACATGTGATCCTGCATGCTAATGTTTCACTCTGGATACTGGATTCTGTGTTCATCCAGGCTACTGGAGGCCTCCCTGCAGAACCATATAATTAAGACCCAGGACCTCAATGTCATAGTGGATCAGCTAGCGTTTCGGCCGAAGACCAACCAGATACTGTGGAGATTCATTCAACTACACTGGGAACAGCTGGTGTTAAAGTAGGCACAACACTACACACCACAACAGGTTTGGTAGAGGACTAAAAATGCATCCAGAACATATTCACAGTGCTTCACTTTTTCCACATTTTATGTTACACCCATAATTCAAAATTTCCCGCAAAATTCTACAAACAATACCCCATAATGACTATGTGAAAGAAGTGTGTTTAAAGTCTTAGAAAATGTATTACAAATAAAAAAGCACATGTACATAGGTATTCACAGCCTCTGCTCAATACTTTGTTGAAGCACCTTTGGCAGCAATTACAGCCTCAAGTCTTCTTGAGTATGATGCTACAAGCTTGGCACACCTATTTTTGGGCAGTTTCTCCTATTCTTCTTGGCAGGACCTCTCAAGCTACATCAGGTTGGATGGGGAGTGTCTGTGTACATCAGGTTGAATGGGGAGTGTCTGTGCACATCAGGTTGAATGGGGAGTGTCGGTGCATAACCCTTTTATAGATTTCTCTTCCGAGAAGTTTAATTGGGTTCAAGTCTGGGCTCTGACTGGGCCACTCAAGGACATTCACAGAGTTGTCCTGTAGCCACTGATTTGTTATCTTGGCTGTGTGCTTAGGGTCGCTGTCCTGTTTTAAGATTGACTTTCGCACCTGTCTGAGATCCAGAGTGCTCTGGAGCAGGTTTTCAGCAAGGATGTTTCTGTACATTGCTGCATTCATGTTTCCCTTGATCCTGACTAGTCTCCCAGTTCCTGCCGCTGAAAAACAAACCCACAGCATGATGCTGCCACCAACATGCTTCACTGTCTGGATGGTATTAGCCAGGTTTCCTCCAGACATGACGCTTGCCATTTAGGCCATATAGTTCAATCTTTGTTTCATCAGACCAGAGAATTTCTTTTCTCATGGTCTGAGAGTCTTTCAGGTGGCTTTTGGCAAACTCCAGGCGGGCTCTCATGTGCCTTTTACTGAGAAGTGGCTTTCTTCTGACCACTCTACTATACAGACCTAGTTAGTGGATTGCTGCAGAGATGGTTGTTCTTCTGGAAGGTTCTCTTCTCTCCACAGAGAAACGCTGGAACTCTGTTAGTGACCATTGGGTTCTTGGTCACATCCCTGACTATGGTTCTTCTTTCCCAATCGCTCAGTTTGGCCAGGTGGCCAGCTCTAGGAAGATTCCTGGTTGTTCCAAACTTCTTCCATTTAAGGATGATGGAGGCCACTGTCCTCATTGGGACCTTCAATGCTGCAGATATTTTTCGGTACCCTTCCCCAGATTTATGCCTCAATACAATCCTGCCTCTGAGGTCTACAAACAATTCTTTGGACTTCATGGCTTGGTTTGTGTTCTGACATGCACTGTTAACTGTGGGACCTTTTATAGACAGGTGTGTGCCTTTCCAAATCATGTCCAATCAACTGAATTCACCACAGGTGGACTCCAATCAGGTTGTGGAAACATCTCAATGATGATCAGTGGAAATAAGTTGCACCTGAGCTCAATTTTGAGTGTCATGACAAATGCAGTGAATACCTATGTACATGTGCTTTTTTCGTTTATTATTGGTAATACATTTGCTAAGATTTCAAACACACTTTTTTCACATTGTCATTATGGCTTATTGTTTGTAGAATTTTGAGGAAAATAATAAATTGAATTCATTTTAGAATAAGGTTGTGACAAAAAAATGTGGAAAAAGTGAAGCACTGTGAATACTTTCCAGATGGGAACCAGAAATGGTATGCCCAAAAACGAGTAGAGTTACTTGCCATATACATTTACCAGTACAAGGCAATATTTTCTACCTATTATCACACTTTAATGTGTCACTGTAACAATATTTAAGATAATAATATTTAAGATAATATACTGTATCCTGACTGTTCTATATTTAAGATAATATACTGTATCCTGACTGTTCTATATTTAAGATAATATACTGTATCCTGACTGTTCTATATTTAAGATAATATACTGTATCCTGACTGTTCTATATTTAAGATAATATACTGTATCCTGACTGTTCTATCTTCTTTGGTGTGTGTCCAGGTTTCCATTGGGATCAGCATATCTGTCTGGTATTGTGACAGTGACAACATCCCATTTTAACTCCACCCAGAAATACGATGAGGTGAGTATAAGTACCCGTCTGGTACATCATACAAGCCATCTGAAATAACATATTTAGAATCTGAGTCCAGCTATAGCTTTATCAGCCTCTGTTGCTTTTCCATTGATTGGTATAAACAGATGATTTTCTGTGGACTAAAACAGGATATTGACTAATACATTGATCCCTTCATCCACCAGGTGTATCAATTCTTTGTGACTCAGCTAGGACTGGCTCACCTGGCATTTGTGCAGCATTCTCTAGAGGTCATTCAGGAGAACATGAGGTGGCTTCAGACCAAAACTGAGTCCATCCAGAACTGGCTACAGAAGACATATCCTGTCATTTACCAAGCATATCCCCTCTGCAAGAAGGAAGTCACTTATCGTTTCAAATGGGGAACCACGATTCGTTTCCGTGCTTAGTATCTTGGTTGAACCATCTGGGATTTTGTCCAAATTATAGAGATTCAGTGACACTAATGATTTTATGTGATTAAACCTTTTTGCTAAATGGCACAATAACAATTAAAATCAGTAAACAAATTTACTTAGCTGGTCAATGAAGATGAGAAATTTACAAAATTCCAATAGAAACAGGATTCTTTACATGAACCGAGTGCACTGGCTTTATGATGTTGCAATATAATACTTCACTTTTGAGAGGATAGAGACCAGGGGTCTCTCCAACTCGAAGCCTGATCCACTCCAGGTTTTAAATTCAACCCTCTAATCTGAGACTTATTTGAGACGGGTCTGTCTGCGGACTGCAAGAGAGGGGCGTAACTTGAAGGGGGCGTAACGTGAAGTTGTCCAAATCCTTGCTGTTAACTCGATCTAAGCCTTACCCAAACCCTTACCCTATCCTTAACCACTCAGAAACCTTGCTGTTAACTCCATGTAACATGTGTTTCGTCTACGCTATTTACTGTTCTTGCGGTAATTTTGGAAGTAGGCCTAACTTGAAGGGGCGTAACTTGAAGTCTTGCTGATATAGACTGATCCTGAAATAATCAGACACATGCAAGCCCAATTATATAGAATGTTTCTGATCTGATTTCCATCAGTTGGATATTAATTGAATGTATTGACCTTTATTTATAGAGACAACTAAGACCATACTTTTTTAAAGTTGTGCCCTGTGATACAACAATATTAAAAGAGAAAGAAAATAATGATCACAGCCAAGGAACTAGGACAAGAAACATTCACATTTAACAATAAAAAGGACATGTAACAGACATTTAAAATTGCTCACAGAAGATAAAGCCTCTATCTTAAGATCTGGGTATAACTTTATGGGTGTGGCACGGTATTCAAACGCAGTTTACCTCAGAGTGGAATTGAACAGGTGTTCGCAAATCACTGAGAAAAAAAATGATTACATATAAAACTATTTGATTGCTGAGTTCTGACTGGATTTTTGAAAAAATGAACACTTCATTCAGAACGTGTGGACTGACTGGTACAAACTATGGCTGCAGGTAGGTAGGTGTGTGAGGTGTGGTCTTACGTATTTTAAAAACACAAGCTCAAAATAAGGTTAGATAGGTTAGAGACATTATGTTAAATCACAATAACGTTTACCAAGAGTATCTGGTCACTCATAACTCTTGTTATAAACAGGACAGTGTCTGACCACTCGTAAGTCTGTTATAAACAGGACAGTGTCTGACCACTCATTACTCTGTTATAAACAGGACAGTGTCTGACCACTCATTACTCTGTTATAAAAAGTACATTGTCTGACCACTCATAACTCTGTTATAAACAGTACAGTGTCTGACCACTCATTACTCTGTTATAAACAGGACAGTGTCTGACCACTCATTACTCTGTTATAAACAGGACAGTGTCTGACCACTCATAACTCTGTTATAAACAGGACAGTGTCTGACCACTCAT
>JACXGM010034545.1:0-12175 GCA_016801145.1 Umbra pygmaea | reverse complement strand
ATACTCACCTTCGCTCTGCCTCAGCCATCCGGTCTCCTACTACAACGGATCACCATCCACCTGGTAAATACTCACCTTCGCTCTGCCTCAGCCATCTGGTCTCCTACTACAAAGGAACACCATCCACCTGGTATATACTCACCATCACTCTGCCTCAGCCATCCGGTCTCCTACTACAACGGATCACCATCCACCTGGTATATACTCACCTTCGCTCTGCCTCAGCCATCCAGTCTCCTACTACAACGGATCACCATCCACCTGGTATATACTCACCTTCGCTCTGCCTCAGCCATCCGGTCTCCTACTACAAAGGAACACCATCCACCTGGTATATACTCACCTTCGCTCTGCCTTAGCCATCCGGTCTCCTACTACAACGGATCACCATCCACCTGGTATATACTCACCTTCGCTCTGCCTCAGCCATCCAGTATCCTACTACAACGGATCACCATCTACCTGGTATATACTCACCTTCGCTCTGCCTCAGCCATCCGGTCTCCTACTACAACGGATCACCATCCACCTGGTATATACTCACCTTCGCTCTGCCTCAGCCACCCGGTCTCCTACTACAGCAGATCACCATCCACCTGGTATATACTCACCTGCGCTCTGCCTCAGTCATCCGGTCTCCTACTACAACAACCCAACACTTACCTGGTTTCACTCTCCGTGTTCCACCACAAGCCACTCGTCATATACAACTGCTTACCATTCTCTATCTGATTATTCATCAATTAATATTATTGTATTTACTCACCTCGTGTTAATCTGCATTTGGATTCACCCTTGGTTCCAGTCCGATCGCTGACAATAGTCACTAAAAACACCTTTTCTTATTTATTATTTATTTTACCTTTATTTTACCAAATGAGCATGTTCAGAAATGTTTCTCATTTGAAACGGCAACCTGGTTAAGATTAAAGCACCAAGGTGCAGAAAACATAAGGCCCAATTTTGCATTCAGCGCAATTTACTGTTTAGACCGACGCAATTCCGCCACAGATCAGGAAATACCTAGTCTAAAGTTAGTGGCACGTTATTCACATGCTATTTTAAGGGTGCATGCTTGGCCATAATGTAGTGTGCACAATGAGCATACACTTTCCTTCTCTCATCTAGACAGACGCATCGTCTAGTGAAGTAAGCAAAATAATCTCTGTCTAATGTTAGACTACATTGCAAAAATATCACCATGCATTCATAACCTCGTGATTCAGTGAGAGTGAGCCCAAAGCATTGGATAGTATATCTTTGTGACATTTCTCTACTTACATTTAGCAAAAGATAAAAATAAATAGCAATCTGCCATTATAATAGCAATCCGCCATGGAACAAGCGCGCCTGCTGCTAAAGGGAATGTGTGATGAAGCTCTGATTGGTTTATTGCATGTTACGACAAAACCACACCTATGACCAATGTAGCTACTTTAGACCTACCCATTTTAGATTTGCTTCAGGCACAAGAATCATTTATCCCGCCGGTATAATAGCAACAGCGCCCAAGATCCACCCACAAAGTCACTTGTATTTCGCGTTTGATACTTGCATTTCAGATCGTTAAAATAGGGCCCTTAGAGTTAACCATGAATTACATGACACAAAGTACAGACATTAAAATAAAAACAAGAACACAGTGTGCAGATCTTAAGAACTAGACAATTAGTAATTTGTACAGTCAGTGCAACAAATGTCAGCATATGGAGGTAGATATTTGGTAAGTACAGTAGCGTGGCGATTTACTATACACTCAATGTGACATAGGGTCTGAGGGAGAGGTAGATTTATGGTAATATGAAGTGGCAGTGCAAAATAACACTAGAGTAGGTGGTGTAATAATCAAGGCTGTGAACAAGCGAGAGTGCAAAACATAAAATGACCGTTGTGCAGGAGAGAGTGTGCTAAATGCATTAACGGCCGAGAAGAGTGGGTGGGGTCAGCATGTACATTGGTCTGTCAATAGATTTGATAGTAGAACTTAGGTAGTTAAAGGGACAGTGGATTCAAGCTTCAATGATCTCTAACCAAAATGATTTTTGCAGTGCATTCCAATCATTAGCAGCGAAGAATTGGAAGGAGAGGCGGCCGAAGGATGTGCAGGCTTTTGTGGCAATCAGGGAGATATACCTGCTTGAAAACAAATTAAGAGAAGGTGTTGCTCTGGAGATTAATGATTTCAGGTAAGATGGGGTTTTGTAAGGAGAGAGTTTGATGCAGATCTGTAAATTACATCACTGAAGTCTAATATAGGGAGGATGGTCATTTTCACAAGGTTATGTTTGGCAGAAAAAGTGAAGGAGGCTTTATAGAGAACAAAAATAAAATACATTTAAAAAAGGCTTTACAGAATAGGAAGCCATGATCCTGAATTTAATTTCGGAGTGGAGCTGGTTGATGTGGGGCTGGAAGGAAAGTGAAGAGCCTAACCAGACCCCTGGTATTTGTAGTTTTCTATGTATTCTAGTACAGACCCATCAAGTGTGGTGATGCTTGTTGGGCAGACAGGTGCAGAGTGTGATTGGTTGAAGAGCATTGTTATAGTTTTAAAGTAATTGGAGTTCAGTGAAATTCATGCAACTAAACAAATGCATACCATTTTAGTATAAATGATTTGAAAACAATGCTTTGTCTCATATTCCTGTTGTACTGTACACAAGTGCAGTTGGAGGAAAATAAACCATGGAATGCATAATGATACAAATCTGATTCACATGGCTAGAAATCTTTCATGTTACTACATGACATAGGATTACTATTTTATAGGAAACAGAGAAAATCTTAGCTGACAAGAGACCCGCGCAGGCATCCCAAAAGAATCTGGATTCAACCGATCAACCAGAGGAGACATCGGGGTTATAACCAGAGGTGTCATGCCCATGCCCTGAAACTGAGGGAGCACAGATTTTTTAGCAAAGTGGATTTTCTTTTTAATATCATATATTTGTCTGCATATTTCCGTGTGTTGTGCACAGTGTGTCCTCTTGAAGAAAAATAGGTGCATGACGCTTCTGGTTATAACCACATCTTGGTGTCAGAGCTGTGCTTAGACAGTGAGCGCACAGAACATATTTCCACATGAGTGCCCATCAGATGGACGACCGTCTGTCTTGCATCAGGCCAGAGCTGACCGAGACCACTACCAGCCTCAGGGAGCCCTTCGAACCCAAACAAAAGTTGGCAGTCAGTTTGAGGTAAAAGGTGAATTTACATTGCTGTACCAGACTTATATGAAACCAATTTTTTAGTTACTAATAAAACTCTCTATTTAAAAAAGCAGTACAGCAGTTAAACACTGAATACAGAATCAGGATACAGAATCACACAAACATTACCTGAGAACAAGCAATACACTCTAACGTGAAAGGGTGAGAGATCACAAATTACAGTGACCACCCCCTATCCTCAAACAACAGGAATGCAAGACCAACTTCACACACATCTCAGTCATAAGTATTGGAAAGGCCCAGGGTCTGTTGAGTGATACTGATCCCATTGGTGGAGGCTAGAAACATTGGTGGTCTGGCTTTTTCAGCAGACTGAAGATTGTCTAAAATCTCAATAATGGCTATTTTGACTTTAGCCTGGTTGAGGGGGGTAAGGCTCTACATTAGTGGCACTTGGCTCATCATAAACATCTCAGCTGATGATTTGAAACTCCTCTCAGGTGCCTGGGGCTCTTGAGGTGCTGTATGATAGTGAACTAGCTTCTCATCCAACTCTAGCCAGGTGCGCTGCAATTTTGTCCAGCTGCTTTTAGGTCATGTAGTTGAACTCACATTCTCAGGTCATGGAGTAGATTGCTGGTTCTCATCTGACCCCAGGCTGTCCCCCAGGCTGTCCTCCAAGCTGTCCTCCAGGCTGTCCCCCAGGTTATCTCCCAGGCTGTCCTCCGGGCTGTCCTCCAGGCTGTCCCCCAGGTTGTCTCCCAGGCTGTCCCCTAGGCTGTCCCCCAGACTGTCCTCCAGGCTGTGCTCCATGCTGTCCCCCAGGTTGTCTCCCAGGCTGTCCTCCAGGCTGTCCCCCAGATTATCTCCCAAGCTGTCCTCCAGGCTGTTCCCCAGGCTGTCCTCCAGGTTGTCTCCCAGGCTGTCCTCCGGCCTGTCCTCCAGGCTGTCCCCCAGGTTGTCTCCTAGGCTGTCCTCCAGGCTGTCCTACAAGCTGTCCCCTACGTTATCTCCCAGGCTGTCCTCCAGGCTGTCCCCCAGGTTATCTTCCAGGCTGTCCTCCAAGTTGTCCTCCAGGCTGTCCTCCAGGTATATATACATATATCTATTTAATTATATAAATATATATATATAGTATTTATTTGAATGACACATTAACACAAAAACAAACATTTATATGACAACTGCTCACAAAGGCTGCTTTTACACTTGCTGCCCAATTCTCTCCTTTTTCTTTTCAACCAATCAGATCAACTTTTAACCAGATCTGATGTATTGGAATTAAACCTCCTCTTTAAACTGCCAAATACCCAGACAGATACAGTCACGCGCACAAACATGCTTTGATTAAAATGTCAAATTGTAATGTTCACTAAATGGAAATAAAATACTATATTATATTAGTTACCGAATTCTGACATACTGTATATGTGTGAAGCAGAAAAGACATGAGGTGGTAATATTTCCATGCTGCTCCAGTCCCACTGGGGGTATTTCCTGAGGTGTCTCGTAGTGTTTTCCATCTTTTGCAAGTGAAATAAATGAAATTATGGTAATATTTTCTAAACATTAACCAATGAATTACAGTAGTTGTAAATAATTTCTTAATAAAAAATTAAAAGCATTCTCCCCACAATTATATGTGTGCTAGAAAGAAATTTAACAGTTATTTTCTTTCGTTTAGAATCCTGGGATCAGCAGACTCATCAATTTGCCTGGCATTTAGTTATCGCCTTGGCAACTCAACAGTGGCAGCTTGTGTTGACTAAACATGCCAGGCAATTGTCAGGAAGCTGATGTAACGACAGATGCCCAGCCTAAGTGAGGAAGACTTGGAGGGCAATTACTGAAAGGTTCCATGAGAAGTGGAACTTTCCCCTTTGCATAGATGCAATAGATGGCAAACGTGAAGGTTCAAGCACCACCCAGGTCATGAAGCCAGTTTTTCAACTATAAGAAGATGTTCTCTATGTGCTTCTTGCCCTGGTAGACGGCGACTACCACTTCCGTGTAGTACAGGTATGGGATTTCGGCAGCACAAGCGATGGAGGGGTGTATGCAGGCTCTGTGTTTGGCAATGGAATGGAAGCGGATCCCTTCACATGCCTCCTGATAACTATATCCCACATGCTGAACATCTAGTGAAGGGGCCCTGCGTCATTGTGGGGGATATCGCTTTCCCTTTAAAGCGCAGCTTGATGAGGCTGTACCCCGGGCATCTACCACCTGTCCAGAGCAAGGAATGTTGTAGAGAATGCCTTAGTATCCTGACCTCCAGGTTCAGGATCTTCTACCGAAGAATCTGCCCCACAAGATTGACATGCTGATACTTGCAACCTGCATCCTCCACAACCTCTTACAGAAGCCAAGTGAGAGTCAGCGATGGCTGGATGAGAGAAATGTAGATGCCACTCAAACAATCCGCAACATGAGTGGAAATTGAGGACCAAGAGAGGCCTTCAATGTGAGAGACACTTTTTGCAGATATTTTATCTCACCAGAGGGCTCAGTGTCCAGGCAAGATCGCATGGTGTAATGCTAGAGGGTCTGTCTGTCACCAGTATTCACCTGCTCAAACCGTCTGCCTCCAGAGAGACAGAGAGCAGGAGTGTGTGAGGGAATGAGTGAGGGATGTAAGCATTTGACATTGTTCATACTTGTTTTTGCATTTGTGTACATATGAAATGTACTTAAAGACTAAATATCTGCACATTTGTTTATGTTTTTTGTGCATTTTATTGCATATTTTGGGAGTAACAGCACTGGTTACCATGTGCATGTATGCAAACATACATAAACTGCAATCCTTATAAAAAATGATATTTTACCCTGATTTTCCTAAATAGTCAATGCAAATGACAGTCAGTATAATTTTCAAGTCACCAACCGTTGGGGTATAAGTTAAATTTCACTGAACAAACCACCCAATGAAAACAGTATTTTTTTTAACATTTAAATTTTTTTGCACTGTTTATTATTATGTAAATTATTATGCACAACAGAGTTTCAAAACATTTTATAGGTTGTAAAGAACAGAAAATTGTCATTTGTTTATTAGGGGGTCATATTTACTGAAATTAAAAGCTATTTCAATCAAACATATCTTAACAGGGCAAGTTATACTGTATGTTAACATAGGATCCCTTCTTTGATATCACCTTCGCAATTCTTGCATCCATTGAACTTGTGAGTTCATGGAGAGTTTCTGCTTGAATTTCTTTGCAGGATGCAAGAATAGCCTCCCAGAGCTGCTGTTTTGATCCGAACTGCCACCCACTCTCATCGATCTTTTGCTTGAGGATGCTCCAAAGTTTCTCAATAGGGCTGAGGTCAGGGGAGGATGGGGGCCACACCATGAGTTTCTCTCCTTTTATGCCCATGGCAGTCAATGACACAGAGGTATTCTATGCAGCATGGGATGGTGCCTTGTCATGCATTAAGATGATTTTGCTATGGAAGGCATGATTCTTCTTTTTGTACCATGGAAAAAAGCGGTAGGTGAGAAACTCTATATACTTTGCCAAGGTCGTTTTCACACCTTCAGGGACCCTAAAGGGGCCTACCAGGTCTCTACCCATGATTCCATCCCAAAATATTACTCTCTCACCTCCTTGGTGACGTTGCAGCCTTATTAGGACATGGTGGCCATCCACCAACCATCCACTACTCCAACCATCTGGACGATACATGGTTGCATGGCACTCATCCGTAAACAATACTGTTTGAAAATTAGTCTTCATGTATTTCTGGACCCACTGCAACCATTTCTGCTTGTGAGCATTGGTTAGGGGTGGCTGAAAAGTAGGTTTAGGCACAACTGCAAGCTTCTGAAGAATCGACACCTTGAGGTTCGCGGGACTCCAGAGGCACCAGCAGCTTCAAATAACCATCATGAATTTGTCTGGCAGTAACCTTCCTCATTATGCCTTTATCTGAACAAACCCGTCTGTGCTCTGAATCAGCCACAAATCTCTTCACAATACGATGATCGTGAAATATCTAAAGTGTTCATACCTTGTAAGGCATTGAACTATTTGATGCTTTTCCACAGCAGAGAGATTATTTTTCTTTCCCATATTGCTTGAAACCTGTGGCCTGCCTAATAATGTGGAACATCCCTCTTATGTAGGTTTACTTTACTTGGGCTCACCTGGCAAACTAATTATCACAGGTGTTTGAGATTGATTTCAGTGATCCGAAGAGCCTGGAGATTCAATACCATCTATGAGTATGATTGAAAATCAAAATATTGAATGTTTATGACACTTAATTCCAATTTGCATAATAATTTACAATGCATTAGCAACAATTATGTTGCAAGTCGCTCATCGTCCATGATTAATTTTTCTTGTTAAAAAATGAATGCCAGGTCAGGTGGGTGACTGGCCAAAGCCATAGGTCGTACAGTAGGTCATGGGTCACAACTGTGCATTAGCAAAACATAAAAACACTTAACAAATAAATACTGTAAACACTTATTTACTATACCATTTATATACTGTATGTGTAGATATTTTGAATGTGTATGCATACTGTATGTGTAATGCCCAGCCCAGTGAGGGCTGGTGTTAACAGAGACCAATTAGAATGGACTCTGCATATTAGTAAAAATATGTATCTAGTCTATTAGTTTGTGTTACTCTTTTATTCCAATGCAATGCATTGAGGTTTTGAGTTTTATTGTGTTCTTTCCCTTTAAGGGTCCTGACACCTCTCTCTGCTGGGCCAGTTTAGCTAAAGCTTAGGCTATTACAAGATCTGATTATGTATTGCATCTCAGCTGTGTGCAGTTAGACAAGAAGGTAGTGCTATATAAGCTATGGCCAAGCAAGGATAGGCGTCGGTCATTGATTTAGGTTACGGGAGAATCTGTGTGTATGAATGATATCCGGGAGCGACATGTAAAACTGTAAGTTGTGAAAAGAGTGTTGTGGAGTTTGGAAGTTTATGCGTACACTCTTTACTTGTATGTTAGCTTTCAGTGTCCGTGCCACTGTGAGAGCACGATAAGCTATATAAGTATACCCGTTGTGCACTCGCTTCAAGAGTGATTGAAGTTTGGAAGTTTTTGCGTACGCTCTGTACTTTTGTGTTAGCTGTCAGTGTCCATGCCACTGTGAGAGCACGTTAAGCTATATAAGTATACCCATTGTGCACTTGCTTCAGCTGTTCACCTGCAACTGCATTCTGTATGTTTCCGGATTGTCTACATGTTAAACAAACAACAACCATCAGTGCCTTGGGTCTCCCTCCTTTAACCACCTACACCGTGACAATATGTAAATGATTAAATATTATTTTCCAAATACGTCGGCTTCACATTACATTTTGTTATCAGAAATAAGAATGCTTTTTCATAAATATATGAAGGGGACACTCCAAGTATTTTCTGTTATATTTCATGTAATTTTATAAGAGTTGCTCACATAGACACAAGGAAAATAGACTTGGTTTCTAATTTTAAAGGCCATTTCAGATGACTGGCATATGAGCTACAGATAGAATGCATGGGAATGTATGAAAAAGTACAGACGGGCTGCGAATGTCAACACATCAACGGTGTCATAGCCAGGGCTGCCGACAGGAATCTGTGGGCCCGGGACAAAACTCCACATTTAGGGCCCACCGCTAAAACAAATGACTGTGCAAAAATTAAATTTGGGGCCCGCCTCAAGACTGGGCCCAGGACAACATTCCCAGTTGTCCTTCCCATCAACTGCCCTGGTCATTCCCAGTTGTCCTTCCCATCAACTGCCCTGGTCATAGCGCTTAGAGTTACAAACCAAGTCTCCACACATATATGCATGCAACTCTGCTCATATGAGCTGCTATCAGACAATACTTTGTGTGTGCCCTGTATATTTACGAAAAAGCATAGTAATTTATGATTGGAATATGGCACGTAAGCCTACATATTTGGAAAATGGTATTTAATAATTTTCAAAGGTATTTATCGATGTTTAAAATATCTACACACAGTATATTAATTGTATAGTTTATTTAGCTATGTGTATCTAAAGTACAAAAAGCAACAAAAAATGGGTCAGATATTAACAAAAACAGCTGGAGAGCCAATTAGCCAATAAATATCCTGATAGATAATTGTAGAAAAGTTATCTAATCATCAAGGTATATTTGTATTTACAAATAGTAGAAGAATAAAGGCTGTTTTATGCTTCTGCATCAAATCGATGCTGTACCCCCGCAGACCCCTCTGCGTCAACGCAGACCCCCCTGCAAGCCCTTCGCCATGGCTCGACGTGCACCTCTCCAAAATGTTTAAAACTTTGCATTGAGGCTATGCAGATCGCAAGGACTGTGACCGGTCAGATTAGTACCCCAAAGAAAAAAAACGTATATTTAAATGTACTTGAAATCTATTTTATTTATACTAAATTTACTTCTAATATATTATTTTGGTATGTATATTTTGAAAGTATACTTCAAATATACTTAAATATATTAAATACATACTTATGGTTAAACATAAGTATACTAGAAGTATAATACTGGAGTATAATTTAAATATACTTTTTTTACTTGGGACATCTTTCTGGCATGTAAGCTTTTCCAGTTTTCCCCTCCCTCTATACCGCCATTGTTTTGCTCAGAGTTGTTTAGTGAAAAAGACAATGATGGATAAATTTTGAATCTAAGGACAACTAAATATAAGTTGTTTTTTTACTTCTGCTTATGTGGGCTACTAAGCTAGCTAGCTAACAATGCTATCAGGTTGTCCAAATACATGTCACCATGGTACAAAGTCTGTAATGTCTGTGCAAACTAAATGTAACAGAACATGCTGAAAATGTTGTTTTGCATTGCTGTTTTCATAGCGTTGCTAGTTCCATATCTTTTTATTCTTTAGAGCTGCTGTAGCATTTTAATTTGGGATTAGTAATGTCTATTTTATCAACCAATCATCGCTGTCTTTGTACTTGTACGGTACAGTACTGTAAAATACATATACTTTTGCCCCATGTTGCCTTTGTACACACTAATTTCAGTATCTTATTTATCTACTGTTATTTAACCAATAACTGTTTGCTCATATGGAGGACCAAGTCTGACAAAATAAGAAATAAATATATAAATAAATAAATGCTCAAAAATAAATAAGCATACAATTACTTGCACAATAAATACAGTAAATAAATAAATCTAGGCAGTAATGAAATTATACAATGAGACATTAATGTATATATCTCTTTTAATTCCCAAGTGAAAAAAAGTATATTTAAATTATACTCCAGTATTATACATCTAGTATACTTATGGTCAACCATAAGTATGTATTCAATATATTTAAGTATATTTGAAGTATACTTTCAAAATATACATACCAAAATAATATATTAGAAGTATATTTAGGATAAATAAAATACATTTCAAGTACATTTAAATATACTTTTTTTTTACTTGGGTTAGCTTCTTTATTTATTCACCTTTGTAATAATTACCTCATTTATTTATTGTCCGTTATAATTTTCTACTTTGTTTATTTATGACTTATTTTTTAAATGTATGTATTTATGTGTATATCATAATATTTTTGTCTGTTTTATTCTTCCTTTGTATTTTTTTACCCTATTTATTTATTCAACGCTATTTATTTCTACCTGTCATATTTACATTTCTGTATGCATTTCTACCTCATTATGCAAATAAGAAGGGGCTGTGTCTTAAGGGGAAAACTTCTGCCTATTGGTTGGTTACAATGACGGGGTTATCCGTTTGTAAAGTGTCTATGTCAGTAAGGTTTTGAAATTAGCACTTCGCCAGCAAGCAGTACTTTGTGGGTAGTTGTGTTAAATTTTTCTTGCTAACATAGCATAAACTGGCTGGCAGACACCTCTCAAATAAACTTCCGGTGGTGAGCGACACAGACACAGGCGACACCCCCTAGCGTTATGGTGGTGAAATGCACTCCGTTGCAAAGAATCACGTTCACCCGGATGCAGAACTCTGAAAGGGTGATGTCGCCGTAGGAGTGACGCCGTAGCTGTGGCGTGGAGTTGACGCAGAAGCATGAAAAGGTCTTAACGTACCGATGATAATGACTTTTCACTACGAATTCTAACACGTTCCTATAACAAGGTGTCATACCTAAACAAAGGACAACATTTGCAGTAGTTGCGCGTCTAATGTGAGTTGACAATTTCAAAACTACAGGAGCAATAACGACGCCATTGATGTTCATCTGTCATGTGATTTTGTCTTAATGTTAATGGAAAATTTCTAAACTACAGAAGCAATATTCACATCGTTGACGTTTGTCTGTAAGGTGATTTTGGCTTAATGTGAATGGAGAATTTCAAAACTACAGGTACAATAATGACGCCGTTGAAGTTCGTCTGTCGTGTGATTTTGACTTAAGTCAAAGTCAAAGTCAAAGTTGTTTATTTGTCATATGCATCGAATGACATCACATCATCCTATGCAGAGAAATTCTTGTGACATGGCTCGACACATCTACACAGTGGGCTTAAAAAAATTACATACAATATGAAGAAAATTTTAAAACAATAATAATAGTAATAATAGCAATATACTATGTACTGAACAGTGATCTGGAGTGTACACAGCAGAAGTAATGAATAATATAAATATGGCATGGAAATTCCTTTTTAAAGGTGCATTGAATGAGTGGATAAAATGACCAGAGAATGACAGGGACTCAAGAAATGATTTGTAATCAATGTTTCATGTTAAGCAGCCGAATGGCCTGCGGAAAGAAACTGTTTTTTAGTCTGGTAGTCCGTGATTTGATGCTCCGGTAACGTCTACCAGATGGCAGCAGTGAGAAATGGCCTGGATGACTGTGGTCTTTTAAGATGTTCTGAGTTTTCCTCAGGCATCGCTTGTGGTAGATGCCTTGCACGGAGGGGAGACAACAGCCTATGATGCGCTCCGCTGACTTCACCACCCTCTGAAGGGCCTTGCGATCAGCAGCGGAGCAGCTGCCGTACCAGGCTGTAATGCAACCAGAAAGGATGCTTTCAATA
>JACXGM010034544.1:0-11950 GCA_016801145.1 Umbra pygmaea | reverse complement strand
GGGGTGATGTTGGCCACCTCAAACCGTGCGAAGAAGGTGTTGAGCTTGTCGGGGAGTGAGGCGGGGGGGTGGGTGTCACAGCTCTTCCTGCCTTTGTACTCCGTTATCTGCTGTAGTCCACTCCACATGCGTCTGGGGTCGGAGCTGTTGTAATTGGACTCCAATTTGTCCCTGTAGTCTCTTTTAGCATCTCTGATGGCCTTCTGTAGGTCATATCTGGCCCTCCTCAGAGCCTCCGGATTCCCCAGAGTTATAGGCAGAGGACTGTGCTACAAGCTTGGCACGGACATTACCGTTAACCCAGGGCTTTTGGTTGGGGAAGGTCTTGACATTGACCCGCGGGACGACATCATCTATGCACTTGGTGGTGAATGCTGAGACAGAGTCAGTGTATTCATCAATGTTGTCACCCGCTGCAACACGGAACATTTCCCAGTCTGTAGTTTCAAAGCATTGACCGAAAAACAGTTTTTTCCTGTTTAAGATGTTGTCTGTATGTAGGGAGGAGAAGAATGGAGATGTGACCTGCCTTTCCAAAGGCAGGGCGGGGGATGGGTTTGAAGCTGTTATGGATCGTTGAATAACAGTGGTCTATGGTCTGATCGCCCCGAGTTTGAATAGAAATATGCTGATAAAATTTAGGCAGTATTTTTTTCATGTTTGTCCTGTTAAAGTCTCCAACAACAATAAAAACAGACTCGGGATGAGCGTCCTCCAGGCCACTTATTATTCCGTATAGTCCCTCAAGCGCGCGCGCAATGTCTGCCTGCGGAGGTATGTACACTGCTGTGATTATGGCGGAAGTAAACTCCCGGGGAAGATAGAAGGGACGTATGTTTACAGTTAGTAGCTCCAGGTCCGGTGAGCAGTGGGTTGAAATAACTGCGGCATCCGAACCCCAACGAGAGTTAATCATAATGCAAACCCCTCCACCTCTTTGTTTACCTGATTCCGAGGTTCTGTCCTGCCGGAAGATGGAGAACCCAGCTGGCGTAATAGCGGTGTCTGGGATGGTGGAATCCAGCCACGTTTCTGTAAAAGCTAGCACGCAGCAGTTGGCAATGTCTCGGCAGTTGGCAATGGAAGATAATCCGAGCATGAAGTTCATCCATTTTATTGTCAAGTGATTGAACATTTGCAAGTAAAATGCTCGGTAACGGTGGATTGCTGTATCTCGTTCGTGATCTGCATAGAGCCCCCGCTCGCTTTCCTCTTTTCTTCTTCCTGCGTCGCCTGCGTGTGAGTAAACAAGTCGACGACGGCGGGATATTCCAGTTGCGGCAATTACTCCGGTAAGTGGAAAAAAAGTCTGTATCCAGTGAATTACGTATATCCAAAAGTGCTAGTCGATCATACTGTATGAGCGACAGTGCAGAACGTGCAGAAATAAAAACTAAAAAAACAGTAATAAGCCAAAACCTGTATAGAGTGAGCAGAGCCATTGTCCATGCGACCATCCTCTACGGCACACGAATCTGAGGCGAGATTCATACACATGTGGTATCCAGCTCTCTAGGAATCCACATGTGTCTTCACCTTCCGCACCCTCAGGTAGATTAACCAGCCGTACATTAGAGCGACGTGAGCGAGTTTCCAAGTCCAACACTTTTTCTTCCAAGTCTTTACTTTTCCCCTCTAGATTTTTCACCTTCTCTTGGAGCGCAGTCACGTCGTCTTCTGTTGTTGAGATTCTCGTCTCCGCCTGTGTGAGTCTTTCGGAGCAGTCTGTAATGTCTTTCCTTACATTTTCAATCGCTGACATAATGTCATCGAATTTGGACGAGACTTCAGTCTTCATGGTGTTAATAGCTGCCAGTATTGTCGCCAAAGAGGTACCGGACTCTTCACTGGCAGCAGTAGAGTCTCCCTCTGGCTGTTTCTTGGGTCTAGAGCTAGCAGTGGGGCCAGCGCTAACGCTAGCTTCCATGGTCTCGTTGTTGGTGGCGAGCTTGGCCTTGGCAGTTGAAGTTGTGAAATTAGTCAGGTCGGTTTGTTGTGTCCGGCCACGATTTGTCTTCCTTTGTTTCATCGATATTTTCTTGAGCCTTGATGTTGCAGTTGGGTTGACTGACACATAGAATTAGGCTTTTAGAGAGGATTTAAAGGGTTGAGTAGCAGAGCAGTCTTACACGTGTCTACTCAGCAAGCCGCCATGACCGGAAGTCCTGTAAAAAACTTTTAAAAAAATTAGGTTTACTATTATATTGGGGTGTCTGGTTCACCCACATGTGAAATAGCTCACACCCAATAGTAGCAATCCGGTTGGGTTGATATCACGTTCTGTGGTGCAGTGTGAATGAACATTGACTACAGAAGCTAGGCTGTCTTCATCAATTAACACATCAATGAAATTTAAGAGGTCTTACACTAAATTAGAATGTATAAAGCATTTCTACTTTACTCATAAAAAAGAAAAATAAGTCTTAAATGCATATTGGAATCGAATGGAAATTTCAGTAAATTAGCCTTAAAAAATAGAAGAAAAAAATGTAATAAATCATTTGAAATAATGTTTAAATTTATTGTGACAAATGCTATATCATAATAATAATAGTAGGATTTTCAGGGAACAAAATGATTTATTTAGGTATTGCATTTTGTTAGATAGTGGTTCAATTATTCCCTGTTTTCAAATCTCAATTTAAAATAAAAAAAATGTAGATTGATATTATTAAGTGTTCTTGCCTTTGGCAAGGAACACATACTATTATCCGACATATAGATTATTATTATTCAACTTATAGCAAGAATTTGCCCCCCTACTCCTCCCAGAGTTGTAAAACTACATACAAGAGTAAGGTACCAAAACGTGCAGCTCGATCCCGATCGAGTTGCTATTGTTTTGTGGAAAGTTTTGTAAAACGATTTGCGAAATATTACTGTTTTTGTGGTGAAAAAAATCTCATAGGAATGAATGGGTCGAAATTTCCGAGTGCTACTACTCCCAGAGTTTTTATGCTACACACATGAGCTAGTACCAAAACGTGCGGCTTGTTCCCCTTAACATTCCTGTCATTTTGTGAAAGGTTTAGAAAAATGGTTTTCAAAATAATAGCTTTAAAAAAAGTCCCATAGGAATGAATGGAGAAATTCTTCAGTGACACTACTCCCAGAGTTTTTACACTACAGACACAAGTAAGGTACCGAAATGTGCGGACTACTAGTGGCGGCAAGAATGCTTCACACAATTTTTCCAGAAATTGTACCTAATCCAGTTATTATTATTAAACTTATAGCAAAAATTTGCCCCCTACTCCTCCCAGAGCTTCAAAAATCGATAATGTACCAAAATGTGCGGCTCGATCCAGATCGAGTTGCTATTGTTTTGTGGAAGATTTCGTAAAATGATTCGCGAAATATTACCGTTTTCGTGGCAAAAAAATCCCATAGGAATGAATGGGCCGAATTTTCCGGGCGCTACTGCTCCCAGAGTTTTTATACTAAAAATACAAGTAAGGTACCGAAACGTGCGGCTTGTTCCCCTTCACATTCCTATAATGTCATGAAAGGTTTCGTAAAATGGTTTTCAAAATATTAGCGTTTTAAAAAGTCCCATAGGAATGAATGGAGAAATTCTTTAAAGTGACACTACTCCCAGAGTTTTGACACTACATACACTGTCAGGTACCGACATGTGTGGCTCGTTCCCCTTCACATTCGTACCATTTTGTGGAAGGTTTCATAAAACGGTTCTTCGTCTATTGCCGTTTTTGTAGCGAAAAAATCGTCCCATAGGAATGAATGGACAAGCTAGAGTAGAGTTAGAGTGGAGGCAGCTCTTACCTGCCTAATCTTCAAACAATTTCTAAACTGTCGCCACTCCTACGTTTCACTCCACATACACAAATGTTATATCAAAACGTTAATATATTCCTGCTGTCACTAACAATGTCAAAATCTAAGCCAAAAATGTAATAGTTTTTACACTATAATCATTTGTTAGGAACTCACATTCTCCATAGACATTCATTGAATTTGCACTTTAACAGCTTTAAAAATGAATCCTCTTTCTAACTTATCACTGTGTCTACAGTTTTATGGTTTCATGGACATATATCAAAATATCGGCCTGGTTCTTAGGATTCCAACGATATAAGTTTCTAAGCTGTGGGATGTATAGTTTTGAAACTAGAGCCATGTGAAGACAGCTATACCTTCACAATTATAGTTAAACTGGTGAGATTTTTAATAGCTATATTGTGTGACCCATCACAGGTGCTCGTTAAGAGATCAAAGGGTTTAATTAAAAACAAGATCAAAGGGTTCTGCCCTGGGAGTTATAAACATGGCCACGTATTAATTAACATGACACTGTACTTTAATAGATAGTCAACCTAGTATTACTGGTCTTACTTAACAATACAAGTGTTCAAGTGTATAACTCCACAGCCACACAGCCTATACCACACACAGCACTAAATGAAACACACCACCTAACACTACACCATAGCATTACATACACCAAGCTTTTTACTTAACACCACAGCCTAGTTATTCTAGTTATTATTATTATTATTATTTATGATCCTAGATATCTTGCAACAGCACATTTGGAATTCTGACAGGTTTGATGACTGTCAGGAGGATGATCGTCATTGTACTGAATCAGGTGTTGAAATGGAATGTTCATTCCCAGTGTTCTCAGTAGGCTTTTTCTTCGGCATTGCATGCTGGGTGAAACCAAGGGTCATATGACACTACACACACACACACACACACACGAGGCAAGATAGACAGGCTTGTGTTTGATCCGACTATTGTATTACCATCATATAACACGATGAATGCTGAGTGTGATGGAACGGATCACATATCTCCATGTGTCAATACTTATCATGCTTGTTCCCACAGTGTTTTCGAATTCCTTTTTTAACACAAATGAAATACTGCTTTATTCTTCACAGGAGGCATACTGAATGGATTTCAGTAATTTGAGTGTGTATGTACCAGAAGTTTAGAATGTGTTTCTCACTGTAGTTTGCTAAGAAAAAAAGGACCTAATTTGATCTGATATAACAACACCATTGGGAAAATATATTGAGATTAAGGGGTCAGTATGGACCAAATGCTCACTCAATCACATGGGAATTCACAATGGTTCCTCAGCCTAAATGGATGAGTGTATTTTAGAATATAGACCTATGAAAGAGATCTGGCCTGGTGGTTAGTAGGGCTGTCACAGTCATGATGTTCTAGTTGATGATTAATTGTCACACAAATACATGCTGTTAAATGATTTTGAATTTTTCTTCATTTTAGGCCACAACCAATCCTCCTCTACCAGGCTAATTAGTTTGTATTGAAATTCTGCATTTCTGGCAAAGCTAATTATAACGCCCAGCCCAGTGAGGGCTGGCGTAATGGACTGAGCATGGACTCCTTCATTTCATTATTATCTTTCCTATTTATGTTTAGTTCAATTTTATATATATTTATATATCTATTCCCTTTATCTTTCAGTGCAAGAGCATGGTGTTTAAGTTGTACCTTTATTTTGTAATATGTCCCCTTAGATGTTAGCCAAACTCTTCCTGGCCAGGGCTGCTGGGAGATAAAGTAGGGACTGGAGGGAGCTGAAATATAGTAGAAGGTTCTGATTAAGAATTACAAACAGCCGTGTCCGGTTAGAGTGATCAGAGTCCCTCATATAAGTAGCCCTGGGACCAGGAGGAGACGTGGAGCATTGATGACCGTAATTCACGTTCTTTGTGTTGTTGTTTATAGTTTTGTAGTTTATTTATGCCGCTTCCCTGAGCACATCAGGAAGATAGTTAATCTTTCCATGTTTTGTCACATTGTTGGAGAAGATATCCGAGAGCTACAACTGGTGTGTTGCTAAATGTGTTAGTTGTATTGTTTAGGCACTAGCATTGTACTCAGACCTTAATTCCAGTGTCCGTACCACTGTAAGAGTACGAGTATAAATAGGGCTGTTAGAGAGCGCGCCTTCATGCTATGTATTACGCTTCACAGAATCTCAACGTGCATGGAATAAACCATAACTACCTGTATCTGCCACGTACTGCATGCTCAAGTCTCCCTCTCTTCACACACACCATGAAACGTGACAGCTATATACTATAAAATACTGTTAACATCTGCCATCAAATATGGCCATGCTTATTTAGGCACTAGGATGAATGTTTACATTTAGAGGACGACAGCACATTTATTAAGCAAGCCACAACAGCCTTAAGCCACAAGTGTATTTGTAGCCTTGCCTCTTTTGAGAGACATCCAGCTTCAGCCCCACCTCTCTCTAACCTCAACTCTTGCTAGCATCACCACTAGCTAAGATGCTGCCCTTTGTTTCTTAATTTCCATGTAAATTTTACATCAACAGCCCAACATGATTACAACATAAAAGTTTGTCTCTAATCATGAATAGTTTTATGACACTTTTTCATAACAAATCACAGCAGTCTATTTTGAATTTTTTTGACCCGGAAGTACTTTTTTGTCGTCTACAAGACATAATGACATTGCACCTCCAAATTTCGGAATAAAGATGTAACCTGCTATGGACAATAGTGTGATTTTCTTAAAGTATCTTTGTGATTTTCTGGTGATTAAAATATTACAATTATTACTTTTTTATGTACTTACTGACATTTATTGTGTAGAGCTAAGTAACTGTTACTAAGTAACTTTTGCCATATTTTTTGGAATAAAATGTCACATAAATCAGGCCAGAATTGATTTGTCAACAAATCCCTCTGTAAATCTCTTCAGAATACTGCTAAGTGTATAACTGGAAAGTTTGGTGTATATAGGTGCTACATAGGCTGAGATATGTCTACTGGAAAATGACAAACAACTCATTTTGAGAAAACGGCATTTAAAGATTTAAATAGAGAAATTGAATACATTTTTATTGGAAAGAATTGCTCAAAAACAGAATAAGTGCTCAGGCCCCTAGTGAAAATAATATAGAATATTTCAAACTCATGAAAATGTATTATTTAATAACATGGCAGGCATATTAAGGGCCTACAACTGCAGTAACTCAATGAATTAACTTTGGCGTATCATGCACAACGTTGCCAACAAAACCCACGCAAGACAGTTGTATGGAAACAGAACAAGATCAACAGTAGATGTCACAGCTTTCTAAAGTCTAATTGTCCAATCCAGCACCATATTTATATCCCTCTGACATCTCTTGCTGGTGCCTTTTCACTTGTCTGTGCTCCCAAGTTTTCATTTCTTTTCACTTGAGTGGCAAAAACCCAGTTTCTTTTGGATAGGACCAGGGAGTAGACCATCAGTCATATCAGCCAATTGGACAAGCAAACCATAAATGACTATAAAGAATATGGCCATCCTATAATGTTATACAATTACAACACATCCATAATTGTGTGTACCTGCACGTGTGTTGGTGTGTCAACCTGACTACAAGAGCGTGGACTCCACTGCACTAAAGCTTGCACTGTAAATTATTTGGTACTTACCAAGATAAAATAAACTTAAATTATCTAACACTTTTAAATCTGTCTTGTTTTATAACAGTGAATATTTTATTTTAAGTGTTCAACTTTAGACAATAATCTTATTTCTAGATTTAACAAACTTAATTCAAGAAATCTTGTCAAGTGAAATTAACTTGCTGCATGGACATAGACACCCCATTTTTGCAGTGTGGCATCTCAGGCTGCAGTGATGCTGCCTACTGTTTGAGTGAGTGAGTGAGTGAGTGAGTGAGTGAGTGAGTGGGTGGGTGAGTGAGTGAGTGAGTGTGTGTGAGTGTGTGTGTGTGTGTATGCATGATGTCATGTGAGCATGCATGTTGTCCCCTCTTCATCTCTCTCTCTCTCTAATTGAAAATATGTTTCTTCAATGTCCATAAGTTGATAAGGCTGCATTATTTCAATGTCCTTTGTTTTTGCCACTGAACTGTAAAACTTACCATATACAATAAATGAGATTATATTTTTTTACGAATCCAACCCGGTTCCGTTTATGAAAATATGTTCACTGTTACAACAACAGTATGATCAAATGTAACAGGTCAATAGACCTCCAAAATCATCTTTCCTGTACTCTATAAGCAGACTGCTACAAAACCCATGATTCTATGGATCAATGTTTATAAATAGACATGATGCATCACTATTAGAGTACAAGAGATTACGTATGAATTCATTGAGACCTGTGACATGGATAACCATGCACTGCTTAGTCGCACAGTCAGTGGGATTGTCATTAAACCCCCCCGGTTTCCTAACGACAGCTTACGGTCTGATATGCTGCTTCCGGATGGTTTATCAGCTAATCCAATAGATTGCTTTCCCTTATCACATCTTGCAAAGAGCAATTGCTGCGTTGTTTTTCTTGAAAGTTGGGGTGAGGCATTTTCGAAGGTCCCGCGGTAAGATAAACACGGAAGGGTCGGACTATACCACGTGATGCGTCTGAGCGAATCACGTTAGCAGAAACCAGAGGTAGCCAATGACATTTCATCATTAGCATTAAATCCCCCTTAGGACATTCGCGATTGATTACTGATAAAAAGGAATTGACCTTATTTGGGTTGCATACACTGTAAGCAATTTTAGTCATTTCGTCAGTAACTTACTGTAATTTCCACAGTATAATACAGTAAGTAATACATACAGTAGAGTACTGTAAAAAGTAAAAACTTTTAGCAATTGTTGTAATTTTATCAGTAAACTACTGTAATACCAAAAGTTTCCTACTGTAATTATTAAGTATACTACTGTTAATTGAATTAACTATTTGTAATTTCTGTAGTTTTATCAGTAACTTACTGTAATTTCAACGGTGTCATATTTTAATTACTACGGTGTTTTGCATTGTATTGTGGACATATATTCAATAGGCAGAAGCAAATTACTTGAATATATATTTTGAAGGTAACTGTCAAAAGTACAATATGATTTCACTATTTCTTACAGTTGTTGAAAGGTCTAAATAGAAGCAAACTAGAGCAGCGATACTCATTCCATGTTCCAGCGAGCCGCAATTCCATAGGTTTTTGTTCCAAACCAAATTTAGCACAGGTGACATTAATCATTATTAAGATGAAATGCTAACTCAGTCGCAACTGGGGTTGGAC
This sequence comes from Umbra pygmaea, assembly GCA_016801145.1. NCBI lineage: Eukaryota > Metazoa > Chordata > Actinopteri > Esociformes > Umbridae > Umbra > Umbra pygmaea. The sequence goes on along the minus strand of JACXGM010034544.1, from coordinate 2,871 downwards.
GGGAAACTTACGAAATGGCGGCTCGCGGGAGCAGGAATGAATATCACTGCTCTAAACCAAGGAGTCAATTTAGTTTTTCACTGTTAATTATAAAGTTCAATTCAGGTGTGAATGTTAAGTAAACACAAAAGTAATGTTACAAAACCCCAGTGTTTGTGAAAGAGTTAATTGTGAGACTGGTATTTTATCATTCACAAGGGAATCATCACCATTTCCCAGTATGCTTTCCTTTTTTTTTTAAAGTTGTCTTGATATTTTTGGACTTTACTATAAATCTTTATGTGGTATTATGAAATGTGTTTAATCATCTTTCATTTTCCAAACCAATACAATCTGTAAGCATAAAAATCTGTGAGGACATAGTCCAACCATTACTGAGATCATTGTTCCAATTGACATAGTTTAGCTAGTCTTGGTCAGGCAGCATTTTAACATTGCTATCATTCTGAATGCAGGATGTGGGTGCAAAAAATAGTACATATGTTGGATCTTCTCTAATTGCTATTTTGCAAGCACACTCATGGTTGGGTATCTCTCACAATTATCTAAAATGGCATGCTGGGATATATTCAAATAAAACATATATGATATAATACAGTAACAGACTTGGTACTGTGAAATGGATTAAAAATCAATTACAGTAATTGCACTGTAAAACCAAATTACAGTATCACTGGCCAATTGCTGCCAGTAAGTTACAGTAAAATTTACATCATATTTTTACAGTGTAGAGTTGTGCAGGAGACTCAGCGCTTTACAATGATAAATAAATTCGGGAGAAACTTACTACCGCAAGTAAACAAAATGTAATAAAATAAACATGCTAATATATATTTTCAACGTTTTCTTCGTAGCAGCTTGAAAGAACACATATTGAAGGAGTAAACAGGCCCAAAATCTCAAAATTGACCACTGCATGAAAAATCTATGTTTTTGCCTGCCGTGTCTCGCCTTAATATTTACCTCACGTTATAGATGCTTTGTATAGATCAGGCATGGCCAGGCTAAGGGCAGGTTGCATAATGTTTGTAAAACTGATACAGTTTGAGTATGTCTGGGTATGCTTAGACTGGATGGATGCTGCCTGAAAACGCTATAAAAGTAGCACAGATGCTACCCATTATGTTAATATCAGTTTGCATGTTTTAGTGCAATTGTTTCAATGTATAACATTGTTGCTGCAATGCACCTGCTTGGCACGGACAGTAAAATTGATCTGGATTTTTAACCATGTCTAGTGAGCCTCATCTAATAACAAACTAAGTATTAAACTAACTGGTTTGGGACTCAGGTTCAGAGGCGTCGCTGGTGTTGGGGCCGGCGTGTTCACCTGGCATCACTGTGTGGTGCCAGCAGCACTAGCTCTTTGGTTTTCTCTACAGAATAATAGTGCTGGTAATTAATTGCAATAATCATAGTTAATTCATTGCACAGATAGGTAGTGGGTCCATGTTCATGTGTTGCTAAAATTTGGATAAAACTATATCTAGTGAATGTTTTACAAATGCAATTGTGTTTTCACATGAAACACGGACAATATATTCAATCAATATGCAATCACATGCTCTTATTGTTTCTTTACACACCATACAATTGCATTTGGTTACAATTCACTAGCTTTGTAGTGACTTCACATTGATTATCGCGGTTAATTCAAAAGAGCACTATTGTTCTGAAGAGAGAACTGGGGAGTTTGTGTTGCCAGCAGTGTGTGGTGTTGCCGGGTCAACGTGCGGGTCCAACCCTCTGCTCAAATTTGTCAAAAACAAAAGCAGAACCACTGGTTTCAACAATGCAAGTTTGAAGTTTGCTGTCACCAAGTATCAAGCCAACTGGAATCCATTAGTGCTGGCTGACTATTGTTGGACATTGCAGAGATATGCACCGGACACTGAGTACAAATTAAAATCAGCATTTATGCAGCATGTCGTAAACATTATGCGATTAATCTCATTTTAGTCAATAAAACCAAATTTTATGTTTCTTAACATTCCTACCTGATACAGTAAATCAGAAATTATATTTGTGTTCACTTTTAAATAGGTATCATAATCACCAACATTTCTGGAATCAAATGTTTTGAAAAAAATGGGTTGTCCAATGATATCACTGATATAGATCAAAAGAAAACGGGAACAACGCATTACATTGTTTTACTTATTTGAGCCACTGCTGGCAGAGTCTATATAATACAGACACTACACAAGGGCATTCAAGGCATCATACAATCTATAACATATTTGTTAATTTGCACATGAAATGTAAATATTATTTGATGGGTCAAGTAGTTATTTAAGGTGTCAATTAAGTAAATGGCATTTAATTCGATACTGCTCCTACTTCTGTTCTGTGTTGTGCACTTGAAGAAAAAAGGCTGGCTGATGGAAGCAAACAATATCATCCTCTAAAAAAACATCAAAATTAAATTCTGTTTTAGTTCGATAACTTGCAAGTTGTCATAAAGTAGTTTTCGTAGAGGATTGGGTTTGATCCGCTCTGTTGAATATAGGCACTAGTAGATGAGGCCATCTGCAATTGTATTTTTTATTTTCATTGCAAGTAACAAAAGGTGTACAGTATATGAATGGAAATACTGTAGAGTAACCCCCCCCCAAACATCCCAGCAAGGGCAACTTCTATAATGACATTAGCGTTTGCTTGGAACAAAGGCGCAGTAAAGGCCATTGCACACTGAGTCCGAAATTCGCATCCGAATTGTTCGCACGTTAAAAAATAAAAACGACCTCACGTTATGTCAATCATGCATGCACACTGCTTCCGAAAATTTCGTCCGTAATAAAAACAATCGGATCAGGTTCGATTTTCTGCGTTTTTCGCATCCATAGCCAGCATTTTGAGAGGTTTATTTGA
>JACXGM010034543.1:0-11947 GCA_016801145.1 Umbra pygmaea | reverse complement strand
TGTAAATATTTTTTGAATACTTGCAACAAAGAAAGTTTGTACAGATACAAATTTTTAATTCTTGCAAGTATTTAATCACGCATTCACAGATTTTTACATACAACTACGAAATGCAAAACCGTCGAGTGGATTGTGATTTACAGATGTACAAATCATATTATTTACCCACAAGACATTTGGCGGCAATTTGATACCATAGCTACAGCGCATCATTCACTCTGCAGAAAGGATGATAACTGTACAAACACTGTAAATATTCTACTTATATCCTGCATCTTGAAAGTTTAAAATTGTTTTACATTATACTGTTGTGTACATTACACTACTAGCTTTAAAAATTATTACATTACAGCGCTGTTCACATTATACTGTACATTACAGTATATTATATACATTACACTGTTCCTATACTGTTCATATACTGTATATATAATACTTTTCTGTGATTTATGTACAAAAATAAATGTATTGTTTGGTAAAACTGGCAATAAATCTCTTTTTGATTGTGATTGTGATTCTGACATTTAAAGCCAGACATTAGGATTAGGCTTTTTCAGGAGACCAACCGCAGACAGTAGGTCTTAAACTGGAGTGACACCAGGTCTAGCAAAAAATCACCATACGGCATCGTAATCCAGACACAATTGTACACCGCAATCAACATCGTAATCAATCTTCCACATCTACGAGATGGTGGACAAATTTGCATACAACTGTCCGCCTCCAGCAAGGCAACTGGCAGGAGCTTTTTCAGTTTAGTGTTCATTGACAATACAAAAACTATCTACTGAGCTGTCAAAGCTTTTCTTGCAATCTCATAAACCCATAGATAAAAGCGACATATTAGCTCTTCCTCTGTGGTAAATCAACTTCCGGTTCTGGTACCGTACGGCAAAGCCCTGCACAAGTTGGATTATTTCAACTTTTGCGACACACCCGCCGCACCGCATCCACATTTTGCCGGTTTTGGTAGATTTGCCGCAGTGATGCGCATTGCTTCCTATTGAAATGAATGGACTTCCGCCGCAATGCAACCAGTTTGCCAGACCTGGTGTGAATCCAGCTTTTAGTCCCATGGCAGTTGCCACATAATTTAGGGTTAGGGCAAAAGATGGATCACATGCTGGAACTAAGGTATGTAGTACCAAAAAGGAGCCACAAGAAACACTGACAGACCTTCCAAACCGTACATAGTGTCCATAGATGTTTAACACTCCATGACACTATGCCCTGCCAACACCAACAGAAAAAGGAAATAGACCTGTTTTCACAGTGATTTTATTATGGTTGCCAGTGTTTAAATCCTAGTCACCACATTTCAACCTAAGGTTTGGAGGTTTGTTAGTGGCAAGGCAAATTGGTACAGCCCAGAGTAAATGGGTAAGAAATTTTTTGGGGTGATTTTACCTCATTTTCCTCCCTTCCCAATTCCCTCATTAATACTGCCTTGTTGCAGCTCCGTCTTGCACTGGCTCATGCAGGGGGCCCAAGGAAAGTCAGAGAACCTATGGTCAGGCTTCAACCCATGACCATCATGACATAGACTGTCCTGCAATAGAGCGACTTAGCGCACTATGCCACATGGACCCGATATGGATAAGTAGTTTGACACACATGCCTTCTCACGTCATGGTTGTGTGACTTCTTGTGCAGTTCAGGTGCCTGTGAATTCAAGAAAATGTTCTATATTGCTTTCCACCAATTGTAAACAAGGTTTACCTGGTTAAGGGTAAAATAAAACCATGAATGTCTCTGCTAATTCCTGCCTGAGGAATTGTCCAAATCAGGTAGTATAGGTGAGGCAAGAAGCAAAAGAAGCTGAGGGCTACCCTGGGTATCTGTGATTTCATTGGGTGTACCCTGCTGATATGTCATGATATGCAGACTATTTTTTCAGCATGTCCCTTTCATTAGAGTAAACCATCCAGCTTCAGCAGTGTTTGGTGTAACTGCTGCTTGCTTTACCCAACAATGTAACTGCTGCTTGCTTTACCCAACAATGTAGCTGCTGCTTGCTTTACCCAACAATGTAACTGCTGCTTGCTTTACCCAACAATGTAACTGCTGCTTGCTTTACCCAACAATGTAACTGCTGCTTACTTTACCCAACAAATAACTCCTGACATTCAGGTTGTTTTGAGAGACATGTCAGACTTGTAATTGGAATGTAGGTAGTTTGACTCCCAAGTGGGCAAAATGTCATTAGGCCCTTTAAAATGAACTTTACTACAGGGGTCCCCAATCCTGGTCATGGAGAAATACCATCCTGTAGTCTTTCACTCCCACCACACATAACAAACCCTTATTCAGCCTATCAACACGCTAAGTGTTACAATCTGGTACTCTAAATTAGGGTTGGAGTAAAAACAATCAGGACAGTAGCTCTCCAGGACCAGGTTTGGAGATTCTTGCTTTACTCTAAGTTTCTCCAGGGGATGTCCCTGTACTTGCTGTAAGTCATTCTGGATAAGAGCGTGTGCTAAATGACAAAAATGTAATGATACCGAGAGTTTGGTGAGGTCGACTCATTGCTGTTGCATGCAAGGGATTTGCATCTTCATACTTCTTATATTTGCTTTATGTTTAATTTGTCACAATACTTACACATGCTCTTACACACTGGGGAAGGATGAAACTCTAAATGTGCTGTTATTCTATTTGTTTGGAGAAGACAGATATTAAATATGACAGTCTGCAATGTACTTTTGAAATGTATTTACATATGCCTTTAGTCCACAGCAAAAATAGCAATTTTGACCATAATGTTCCAATACATATGGAGGGGACTGTATATATTAAGCATACTTAAAAGTAATTTAATAAAGTTAAATCCAGCAAAAACACAGCGAACGTGAAGCCGGAAAAAAACTGCAGAATGGCAGCTTCTGTTTGAAAGTCCAATAAACATCAATTACTCCAACTGAGAATGTTTGTGAGTGTGTTTGTGTGTGTCTGTGTGTATGTGCGTGTATGTGCGTGTATGTGCGTGTGTGTGTGTGCGTGTGTGCGTGTGTGCGTGCGTGCGTGCGTGTGTGCGTGTGTGTGTGTGTGTGTGTGTGTGTGTGTGTGTGTGTGTGTGTGTGTGTGAAAACGTGTGTGTTATGCAGATCTGTGTGTTTATAATGGGGACCAGAAATCCTAACAAATATAGGATAACCTTACAAATTGATTTCACCAAGGCTTTTTTGCAACACGCATGTACAAGGCTTTGATGTTGGGATTATAGTTAAAGCTACATTGTGTAAGAATTGCTCCCATCTAATGGTGAAATTGTACATATATCCTTCTAGCCCCTCTTGCTATTATGCCAGCGACGTGAACTCAGATATATATTTATTTTCAAAACAATAGCGCTCGTTTTAATTCATTGCAATAATCAATGTTAATTCATTATATAACTAGTGAATTGTAACCAAATGCATTTGTATTGTGTGTAAAGAAACAATATGTAATGTCCAGCCCTATGTGGGCTGTTATATGGACTCCTTTGTTTTGTTCAGTTAGGTCTCATGTGTATATGTCTGCTTTTGTTTTGTTTTCAGTGCAGTGCAGTTCAGTTCTCATGTTCCCTTTTAGTTGCTTTCCTATGAGTGTTGTTTAGATTTCTATCCTGTAGGTGTGTTTCAGTGTTCTAGTTTCTCCCTCCTGTGTATTGTGATGTATTGGTTCCCCCTAGTGTCCCTTTTGTGCCTTGCCTTGTTTTGTGTTGAGATTTCTACCCGGTGTGTTTTGTTTTGGGTTATGTTCCCGCCCCTCACTCCCATGTCTTGTCACATGTTTCTGTTACCCAATAAATCCCTGTCTAGTTAATTTCCATTACCAGGTGTTTCCCATTGTCTCTTGTTAGTTGTGGTATTTAGGTTGAGTGTTTGGTCTTGTCTATTGTCAGTCAATGTTTCCTGTTACGTATTCTGTGTGGGGTGTTTCAAACTTCATTTGGATTTTTTGCATTCGCTTCACACTTGTCTCATCATTCTGCACACAACAAAGAAACATGACGTGACACAATAGGAGGATGTGATAGCAAAAAAAAAGATTTAATGATGATACTAAGAGACATGTTTTTTAAAACAGTAACAAATATGTTGTACACAAAATGTGATTAAAAATGTTGTCAGTGTCTCATGTCAAAACAAGATTACATTTAAAAAACATTCACGAGAGTCTGTTTTATCCAACAAAAGACTATTTTTAGCAAGACATGAACATGGACACTATGCAATGAATTAACAAAGATTATTGTAATAAATTATGAGCGCTGTTATTTTCAAACGGAAAATCTGACTTTGTAATCTGACTTTGTATGGCCATACTTGAGGTATTATTGTTAAGGGTTAGGTATTAGGGTGTGGTTAAGTTTAGGCAAACATCTTATAAGGTTACGGTTAGGTAAAAGGTAGAGTTAGGACTAAGGGACAGAAAATATGATTTGAAAGAGTTTGCTTTTTTTCTTTTTAAGTTGAAAAAATTCTGAATGTGAAAGGTATCCAAAGTTATTATATTTCTGTATTTTGAAGCAGGAGTAACAATGTAAATGCAATTGTAAATCATATTCAATACATCCTGGTATAAGATGAGAGGAAAAAATGAAGACTATAGAAAGGACATGTCCCTTCTTTCATAATCTGTAATCTGAATTAAAATGTTTGCTAGTAAACTGATTACAACCAGTATGTAGTGTATTTGCAAACAGAATACATGTAACTGATTGCTTACCTAATTATTTTCCCCCAACAATGTATGAAGTGTGTATGTGTGTGTGTACGCTAAGTGGGTGTATATGTCTGTGTACGGTAAGTGTGTGTATGTGTGTGTGTGTACGCTAGGTGTGCGAACATCGAATACCACATTCTGTTTGAAGCTTGAGCTGTCCCTTTCAACTCCCTTCTGTACAGCATCTCTGTAAAGGTACAGTAATGTCACCACTCTGCTGGTAGTTGCATTCAAATGTGTGTAGGTTGGTTTCTGCATTGTTCATGTTCTTGGTCACTACAGTAAGATGAATTTTAGGCTGATAATTGGTTTGCATATGTAACATAAGTTTGGAACAGTTAATACATTTTTTAGTTAATGTATTTATTTCCATCTTTTACACTTTTGGTCATATAAATTGGACTACACATTAGTGGGATCTCACAATTAAGGAGCAAAATATACAAAAAAAAATGTTTGTACTAGTACAATTTCAACTTCAACATTGGGAGATCATAGGAGATCAGGGTTGGAATTCGGTTTTTGAATTAGCTGAGGGGGATTGCAATTGGCTGGGATTTGGGGGGTTACTAATTAAATTGTCTTTCATTGACTCGTTGATAGCTAGCAAATCTGTGTATTTTTGTGGAGAATTGTGGGCACCTGTCACATTCACCCCCTCTTGGTGAGCATGAGGAGGTGCACCTGCCTTCTTTTTTATGTGTGAGCTGCTTTCTGTTTTACTCGGACTGAACTCAGACTTCATCAAATGTTTTAGTTCAGCCAATAGATCATCCTCAATCAAGGCACAGCTATCACATTACTGAATTACTAAGTGTATTTACAGTACTGTGCAAAAGTCTTAGGTACCTGTCAAAAAAAGAATACCACCACCTAAGTGAGGGAGACAGCAGCCGGGAGATGCAGCAGTAGCTACCGAAGATGTCAGGTGCAATCAGCAGCCTTTAAAAATGTTAAATATCCAAACAACATTATGTTTTATGAAATAGTTTACACATTTGGTAATTCTGTTAGCCAATTAAGATTAAACACTGCAAATCTTGACTCTTTGCATAAACTTAATATAATTGTCAATAAAAGCCTAGAATAATGCAAAGAAAATACGTTAATTTTCTTTTTAAAACAACACAATACAAATGTCTTAACTGATTCAGAGCAAAGATCGGTTTGTGCAGATAAAGGCATAATGAGGAAGATTACCGTCAGATACACATCAGATTAAGAGAGCAGCTGCTAAAATGACATTACAAACAGGTATTTGAAGCTGCTGGTGCCTCTAGAGTCCCGCAAACCTCAAGGTGTAGGATCCTCCAGAGGCTTGCAGTTGTGCATATACCTACTATTTGGCCACCCCTAACCAAGGCTCACAACAAATGGTTGCAGTGGGCCCAGAAATACATGAGGACTCATTTTCAAACAGTCTTGTTTACTGATGAGTGGCATGCAACCCTGGATGATCCAGATGGATGGAGTAGTGGATGGTTGGTGGATGGCCACCATGTCCTAATAAGGCTGCAACGTCAGCAAGGAGGTGGCGGAGTCATGTTTTGGGCCTGAACCATCTCATGCTGCAAAGAATACCTCTGTGTATTCAAAAAAGGAGAGATCTCCCATCCTCCCCTGACCTCAACCCTATTGAGAACCTTTGGAGCATTCTCAAGCAAAAGATCTACAATCTCCGCTTTCGTTGGCATCTCTAATGTCTTTCTTCCATGAAGTATACTTTAAAAACATCATATTCTTTCACAATGTGGGTGTGTGAAAGAGAGAGACCAGACAGGAAGCCGATGTTGATGGTTGTTTAATAGAAGTTGTCCAAGGAATGTTCAGTAACAGAAGAGACGTAGCAAACAGGGTGGCGAGTGCACAAAGGTAGATGTTCATACTAACACATATGCTTCATTGACACACGGATAGTTAAAGAGCGTACATAATTATCTCTACTGAAAGAACAGGAGTGCACGCAACTATAACAATCCTCCACGCTCTATAGCACAGGTGTCAAACCGGTTCCACGGAGGGCCGAGTGTATGCAGGTTTTCGCTCTTACCTTGTACCTGACTGATTGAATAGGTTACTAATTGGTTAAGATCTCCCCTCACCTGGCAGTCTAGTTCTTAATTGGGCTCTAATTGAAAGGAACGACCAAAAACCAGCATACACTCGGCCCTCCGTGGAACCGGTTTGACATCCCTGCTCTATAGAGGCATGGAACGCTTTGGCTAAATATCAAGAACGTACACAATTATCTCTAACCACTTAACAAAGCTGCCTACTTACATCACCAACACACATCCAAAGACTGCAGGAAAATAATATACCAATATCAACTCATAACGGTAGTTCATCAGAATAACAGAAGAACAATGCCCGACACCTCCCTCTAGTCTGGCCACCATATACAGTATATAGAGCAAACTAACTGACTAATAGAATGCGGCTGCACGTAGTCATTATTCATTAGCTCTACAAGATACCAGCCTAACCTAACCTAGATATGGCAAAAATAGAGAGAGGTGTCACATGAACTTAAAGGGACAGCATAACATAACTAAACCAACAGTGCCTAGCACTGGTATGAATGAACAGAATCCTCACATATACAGATACATACATTTTTTTTAAATAAGTCTGTATCTCAGTTATGTTCACGCCAGCCCATAATGGGCTGGATGTTACATATTCACGTCCAGCTTCCTGTCTGATTATGCCTAAGTGCCAAGTGGGTGGGCCTGGATCCACCCACAAATCTGTGGTTGGTAGAAACCACTTTTTTACAGTTTCTGCAAAAGATTTGTTTTTGTTGTCCTAGATGAGGATAACATTTCTGGTCTAAACACTAGCTAAATGATCACCTAACTTACTTTCATGGCAACAGTGAGCCAGCGATGTAACTTTAGCAGATATTTGTATTACCTTTTCTATTGTCTCAGCTATGCCCAGGGCAGCGAAAACTAGACTGTGATTCCTGTTATTTTCTGTCATAGAGGTTTTGGTTTGATAGGTGTGTTTTATCACTACCTCATATAGATATTTGTCTTTTTATATTTTAATTAGAAACATAACCCTGACCTTAACCACACTGATAAAATCACAATTTACTAAGTAGAAATTGACAAAAGTATTTGGTATTGACCATTCTTTATTTTACATTCAATAGATTAGAGACTTTAACATATGACTTTAAATAATATATTAAATGAAAATGGCACTAACAAAGATATTGGGACCCTTAACCTAGTATTTCTAGTACAGCCTTTGGAGACATTAACTCATTTTCATTTTGTGAAGCGACCTTGGGTTCTTGAAAGGCGCTATAAAAATAAACATATTATTATTATTAATAACTGTGTCACAAAATGGAAGGACTTTTATGTTTCGTGGCATGTTTATGTATTGTTTAACGTGTATGTGTTTTGTTAGGCGCCGACCTCTGGGCGCTGAGGAGCGGTAGGCACTTGGTTACTCATTGCGCATGCATGGTGCACTAGCTATGACTATCCACACCGGTGCGTAATGTGTAATCAAGATGCCTATTTAATCCTGGCATTCCGGAGGCTCGGCGCGCATTATTGTGAGTGACTCCTCCTGTATGGAGGAGAGAAGTGGAAACGCTATACCATAGTGAGTCCTGTGCTGTTGTTCTTTCATCAGTGTACATATTTGATTGAGCCTTCACATAGTTATGTGTCGTACAATATGTTTACGTTCATTGTTGAACCAGGCGTACTCTATATTTTACTGTTGCATCAGTGCCGCGTTAAGAGCACTTGTATGTAATATATAGATGTTGTGCAGTTTCAATGCACTAGAGATATCAACAGAAGCAGCTCAGTCGTTTCCAACTTCACCTGTTCAATAAACATCAAGAACGCTCCTCCCTGCTCTGGTCACCGTTTCTCTTCTCACAACACATCAAAATCCAAGTGTGACAAACTGCAATCAAGAACTGTCTTTAACTCTGAATGAGATTTCTACATTTCTCGACTGGTAGTTTGGCCCACAAACTGCTCCAGTGCTATTATCTTGGATGGATGCACTTTCCCAACTGTTCCAGCTCTTCCACAGAGCTTCAATGTGGTTTAGATCAGGACTCATAGAAGGCCATTACGGGAACAGTCCAATATTTTCTTCTCATCCATTCTTGGGTGCTTTCTGAGGTATGTTTAGGGTCATTATCATGCGGGAAGACCCCATGACCTGTGACTAAGACAGCTTTCTCACACTGGGCTGTAGGTTTTCCTCCAAAGTGTCTTAATTGTCTTTTGATCATGCACAGCACAGATTCAAGGCACTCAGAGCCAGAGGCAGCAAAACTACCTGAAAGAAACATCACTGAGCCTCCTGTTTCACGAAAGGGATAGTTTTCTTTTGTTTGTAAGCTTCTTTTTGTTTTTCCTGTAAAAGTTGAGTTGTGATTTAGCAAAAAGCTCAAGTTTTTTTGTCTGTCCAAAGGACATTCTCATAGAAGGACTGTGGCTTGTCCACATGCATTTTGCAAACAACATTCTGGCTTTTTTGTGTTTCTATCTTAGTAGTGAAGTCTTCCTGGTTCTTCCAAAATGAAGCAATTTCATTTAGACAACGATGGGTGGTGCAAGTAGATACTGTTGGTACCTTGACATTGAATGTCGGCTTGGATCTGTTTTGAAGTTTTCTTTGGTATCTTCCTCATGGGATGTCCAGGCTCCAGCAGTCGACATCACCGGTCTTTGGCCACCGCCCCCTCGTACTCACCTGTGTTTTGTTATGTCATTACTCCTCTGTGTCACAGTCCACTTGTGGCAGAGAGAGAGACAGGCGTGAAGGAGATGCAATAAATCCAATAGTATTTATTGTACCAAAGGCTGAGAAAACAAATACTGCCACGAGGGGCTAAACTGCATATAATCCAATATATAACATACAACCGGAACTCGTAACAGTAAGACATTGACCAACAAGGGAAGGCACAAAACAGACAAGCTATATACAGAACTAATGAGGGCTAACACAGGACACCTGGGAACAATAAAACGATGACATCACCTACACAGACACTTAACCGGAATCACAGAAAAACATGTAATGCAATGAATGGGCACAGGAGGGAGACAAAACATCACATTCTATTATATTGACTCACCCTGTATTATTATTCCGTCTTTCTTTCGGACACTAGTTCACCCTAGGTTTTGGGTTTCTGTTATAGCTGAACTCGTTATCCTCAAATACAACATTTACCAAACCTGCATGTGACTTCCATTGTTGACTAAACAACAGACCTACATATTGGAGTAAGCAGGTAGGAATAAGCAATCGAAGAGCAACCTCTTAATGATTAGTGTCCCGCTTGCCGGACAATGCCCCAAATACGTATATTACTGGACTAGAATCCCAGTTCACAGGTCAGATTTTTAGGAAATATATACATGTCCCATATCTTTACAATGCTTAAAATCTCAGGAATCTAGCTAATGTCTCGGTTTTACAATTGCTATAACAAAAATAAACATTAAACCTTGTAATGTTAGCTAAGTGCATGGTAATATAGCATTCTACATTATCTGATCTCTGGTACAATGGTTTGTTTTTTCTTCTGTTGGACTCTGCTATTTGGATTTGCCCTATTGTACTTTTGCCTGTGTGTTTGACCTCTGCCTGTCCCGTGACCTCTCTATTGGATTTTGGATTTGTATGGTTTTTGCCTGCACTTTGTACCGATCCCTGCTAGTCTACGTTTAGTGTTCCTGGAATGTGGATTGTGGATTGTTCCCGTTTTGGCATAGCCTGTGTACCGAACCCTGTCAGCCTGATTACGGCCTTTGAACTCTGCCTATTTCCTTCTGGTCAGTACATTATACTATCTTGTATTCTATCAGAGTGCAGGAGCCATTACAGAATACCTCGCCTAATGACTGCTACTCAGGGCCGTCGCTAGTGGGGTGAAAGGTGATGACAATTATAGGGGCCCCCACTGCACAGGGGGCCCCACAAAATCCAGCAGTTACACTATTTAGGCTCCTGTTATGTGAATAATTCTAATATTTATATTAGTTCTATGCCTGAGATTTCAATTAAAACCACAGAAACATGCAATTTGATTAAAGAAGCTTTCCAAATATCTGCTCCTCTCCCCTCCCGAAAATGGTTTAGTCAGATCCGAAGTATAATTATTCAGTTAGTGACAAACATTAGATGGACCCAACGAAGTTGTAAGTCCCACCCCAGCTCGTGAACAGAACCAATCAAGAGTTGAGGCGGCAGCTGAAGTTAACGATGAACTTGGTGGAAGAGCAAAAGACTGACCTACTGATTGAAAATGTCAGGGAAAGGAAAACATAAATCAGGGTACCAGAAGCGCCATGGACAGAAGGAGAGGGAGGCCAGGACAAGAAGGAGAGGGAGGCAGGTTAGTTTATTGTTATTTATTTCGCTGCCCGAATAGGTAAAATCCCTTCTATACTTTTTTCTTTCACAATTACCAAAGCGCAGCGCCATCAACCGAATGATTACGTGGTCAAAATCCCGTCTGTTACTATGCTATTGTGAATAGAGTTGGTATATAAAACACAGACAAAATTAACGAGTCGAGACGCATGTCACAAGCACACACCAAAATAAGACTAGTCATTTTACTGGTTGCATTATATTTATTTATTTACATTTGGCTGCATTCTTATCAAATTCTGAATGTTTACTTTTTGAATTATGAGTTATCACAGACTGGTGGGTAAACTATTATATTGCTGGTCTTTTTTTAAATAGGTTTTATTATTTAACCATGTTTTTTGTTAGTTTTCATTAGTTGTAATATTTATATACAGTCGTATGCAAAAGTGTAGGCACCCCTGACAATTTCCATGATTTCCAGTAGCGGTGGGTTGACAATTTAAGTTCGACATACCCATGCTATATTATTCATGATGGAGCAAGACATGGCAGCAGAATCGGAGGATGGAGAAACAACTAATTACCCATGACCTTTTGTCCTAGTTCATGTCTCTCAAGGAAACGACAAGTAAAGCCTGACAGTCTGAGATATTTGAGCATAGTTGTCACACATGGGTTGGGGTTTTGTAAGTGTTGTCTCTGTGATCCCTCTGTTTGTGTGAGTATGCTGCCCTCATGTGTCTGGTTTTGTCATAGGTTGTTTTTGATTATTAGTTGGGTCATTGTTAGTCACGGGTGGTTTGCATTAGTAATTAGTTGTCTTTGTATATAGCCATGTGTTCTCCCCTTGTCTCTTGTCGAT
>JACXGM010034540.1:0-11948 GCA_016801145.1 Umbra pygmaea | reverse complement strand
AAAAAAGTATATTTAAATTATACTCCAGTATTATACTTCTAGTATACTTATGTTTAACCATAAGTATCTATTTAATATATTTAAGTATATTTGAAGTATACTTTCAAAATATACATACCAAAATAATATATTAGAAGTATATTTAGGATAAATAAAATACATTTCAAGTACATTTAAATATACTTTTTTTTTACTTGGGATGTCCTTTTCTTAATGCATTTGTCTGATCTGCCAAACAAGTACTGTACGCTATTGCTTTTCCAAAGAAAGGAAACGTTGACAAACATTTTCGGACACTTAATAAAATCTATGAAAACAATTTTCGGTAACACTTTATTTTGAGAGTCCATCTCTAGATGCTCTACATATTATCTGCATACTGTCAACAACATTTTAACAAACTATCTACTAACCCTAATCCTAACCTTAACCATTACCCTTATGTTAAACCTAACCTTAACCATTACCCTAAAACATATTCTAAACTTACCCCTACTCTTAAAATACACAATTAGTTGCTTATCAACAGATGGTTTGTTGATAGTTTGTTGATGATATGACTATCAACAAACTATCTGTAGAGCACATACAGATGGAATGTCAGACTCTCCAAAAAAAGTGTAACCCGATTTTCTTGCAAGAAGCAAGCCTCGAAGAACAAAGGTGAAAGAACTGAAATCTCAATTAATTGGTCAACAGTCACTTTTTAGTCGCCCAAGCCTAAAAGCAAAGGCATCCACAGAGGCATAATTCCGGGTGAGTCACGCCATCATAAACTGGCTACTGTAATTTGTTGTGCTGTAGATGTTTTGAGTTCAGCGTTAAAATGGAATATCAAAAATCAACATTTATTAAAGTTTTTCTCCTTAATTAGATGAAGAATTCCACATAGAGATACATGTAGTCATTCAGAGAACAAACAGGAGTGGTGAGCTGTCCAACTTTCATTAGGCAATGGGGAAAAATCAAAAATATATCTTTATCTAATGTATTTATGTTGTAGCCTACCTAAATCGCTGGAAGTAGCCTAGTTCTAATTATTTTACTATCTTACTATACATTTTTTTATGTTAATGTTATTTCACTCGGGACACTCGTGTTGATTTGAATTTCATTAAGAAAACTCTTGTGTGAATATATTTTTTTTTCTGCTAGCTTGGGCCATTTTTGGTAGTAATGTGATTGGTGGGGTGGACCGGAGTGGGTGATTTGGAGAGTATCGGGGTGGGTGGTTGGAAGCAGAGATGGGCATAAATACAGTAATAGATTACTTTTCTGGGTTGGGCTAACTGCACAACTTTTGGGAAGTTCCTCAGTAAGACACTAATGACCAGGTAAATGAAGTTCTGTAATTTTAGAATGTTTCCCATTGTTCCAATTGAAGGTTTTTGTTTTTCATAGCACACTGCTAAGTTATGAACTTTTACCTGGTCATTATGGTCGTACTGAGGAACTTCTCAAAAGTTGTGAACTCAGCCCAACCCAGAAGAGTAATCTATTACTGTATTTATGCCCATCTCTGGTTGGAAGGGGGATAGTGTATCTATTTTGTGTAATGACAAATAAATTACATCTTAAATGGGATATTGTTTGCACTGATTCATATTTAATGTCCCCCTTAACATTACTTTCGTAGCAGTAAGATTACATTCATTCTAGGGTGAATTTTTCCCTATATCCTCATGCTAAAATCGGTTGTAAATCCACATTTTCAAGCACATTTTTTTTTCTACCTGGGGGGCATGCCCTAGGGGGGTTCGGTCTTTGTCACCTTTTTCACACCTGATGAGTTTGCACCCCTGACTAAAGATGACATGTTGGAAAAGGCGTATGCTTTTAACAGGTAGCCAAGAAGATGCTGGCTTTTACGCTGGAAACCTCCACATACAATCACTAAGTCCCAATGTATTAACACATACATTGATATAGTTGATATGGAGCTATCAGTGGCAAGAATGCAAAATTACATGTGGATAATCTCCTAGGTGCCTTTCATATAATGTGCATTCCATTTAAGCGTAACGTACATTTCTATCACTTTAATAGATTCTACAATATATTCATGCTATTTTCGGATGATGGTACTTATCTAAAGCAGCAATGCTCCTGCGAGCTGCCATTCCATAGGTTTTTGTTCCAAACCAAATTTAGCACAAGTGACCCTACTCACTACCATGTTGAAACGCTAACTCAGGGTAGTCGAAACTTGGGTTGGATAGAACATTTACAGAATGGCAGCTTGCAGGAGCAGGAAATAGTATCGCTAAGTATAATTGTCCTACTGGTATTTCAGTCAATGCGGCTGTAAGTTTTACTCAGCTTGGTGTTGTTTGTAATAACGTACATGTAATTGGCAGGAACTACATTGGAAATAACATGGCTCCCATTCAGTGCAAGTGATTGAATCTTCCACAACTTTTTTCAACTACGTATTGGAATGGTTACAAGAAGTGTTGAGATTGCGTTAACAACGTAATGTTACATTAAAATATAGCCAATTATACTTATCAAACAGAGGGAATCAGAAATAAATGCCTGCCTCTAACAAAAGCCTGCTTCAAATAAAAGCCGGTTGCCTTCTGCAGTAGAGGTAAATAAAGGCCCCAGTCTTTATTTGAGGAAATACGGTATATATATGTTTTAGTTTTTTATTAACATTTTTATTTTCAAATACAATAGCAAACATATCAGTTTGAATTGTTCTATGTACAGTTTTCTATAATTATTGAATTATCTGCTTGCCTCAAAAACGCTTTGCGCTGACGAGATAAATAGACTTGAAGTGTAAAATTGATCAGGTTAAAGCAAGCTTCGCATTGCATAACAGCACGCTGTTAAGACCGGTTTACCTCCATTCAAACCCTCTTTTGTGTTTCAAATGAAAATATGTACAGCTGTTGTAAAAAGCAAGGGTCGGGTGAAGACATGTATTTTTTCCTATTCTATCCTGTTTCCTGGAGATATTACAGGGAAAACAAAACAATTTCACCTCACACAGTTGTCTTTGTGTTTGCTAATTAGAGATTAAAGAATTAGAGGTATTGTGTAAAACATGTTTTTTTTGTTGATGTATAATGTAAAAAAATATTTCAACTTTTTAAACTGTAGTGCGGCAAAAACTCAGTGAGAGGAAGAACTGCAAAGGAAAAGATTTCATTCAGGATTATGGTAGCATAGTAAACAATAAATATGTTAAATACAAATACTATTAAATTACTTATTTTGCTACCACATGAATATAGTTTATGCTAAATGTTGAATTATAAGAAGCAGAGTGTCGTTGTTGTGACAATACTAAAACACATGATAGCCAATCACTTCAAACAGGTGGAGGTGTAGGGGGAGCCTATATACAGTGCATTAGCCTATATACAGTGGGGAGAACAAGTATTTGATCCACTGCCGATTTTGCAGGTTTTCCTACTTACAATGCATATAGAGGTCTGTAATTTTCATCATAGGTACACTGCAACTGTGAAAGACGGAATCTAAAATTTAGTTAATTTAAATAATTGTATGATTTTTAAATAATTAATTTGCATTTTATTGCATGACATAAGTATTTGATCACCTACCAAACAGTAAGTATTCCAGCTCTCACAGACCTGTTAGTTTTTATTTAATAAGCCCTCCTGTTCTCCACTCATTATCTGTATTAACTGCACCTGTTTGAACTCATTACCTGTATAAAAGACAACTGTCCACACACTCAATCAAACAGCCTCCAACCTCTGCATAATGGCCAAGACCAGAGAGCTGTATAAGGACATCAGGGATACATTGTAGACCTGCACAAGGCTGGGATGGACAATAGGCAAGCAGCTTGGTGAGAAGGCAACACCTGTTGGTGCAATTATTAGAAAATGGAAGAAGTTCAAAATGGCGGTCAATCTCCCTCGGTGTGGGGCTCCATGCAAGATCTCACCTCATGGGGCATCAATGATCATGAGGACGGTGAGGGATCAGCCCAGAACTACACAGAAGGACCTGGTCAATGACCTGAAGAGAGCTGGGACCACAGTCTCAATGAAAACCATTAGTAACACACTACGCCGTCATGGATTTAAATCCTGCAGCGCACGCAAGGTCCCCCTGTTCAAGCCAGCGCCCGTCTGAAGTTTTCCAGTAAGAAGTGGCTCCGTAAGAAGCATCTCAAGGTTTTGGAGTGGCCTAGCCAGTCTCCAGACCTGAACACAATAGAACATCTTTAGACGGAGCTGAAAGTCTGTATATCCCAGCGACAGCCCCGAAACCTGAAGGATCTGGAGAAGGTCTGTATGGAGGAGTGGGCCAAAATCCCTGCTGCAGTGTGTAAAAACCTGGTCAAGAATATACATATTAGATTTTTAAAGCTACACCCTCCTCCTTCTTTGACTTTCTAAATATGTGTGTTTTACATTGTTCCGCAGTCCAATTTCTAAAATCACAAACAGAAAGCTATTTATAGGTGGTTTTCAAGTTTTTTTACCCCCAATACTAAAACTGCCAAAATCATGTCAATGGCTGAATGCCCAGTAACCCCAGACAAAAGATCTTTAGCCTTGGCTGAGAATTAACTAAACAATGTGCATCATGTCTTAATATTTTTTTTCAATTTAGGCTAAATAAAGAGACTGGCTATCATGTGTTTTACAATTGTCGCTGCATTATTTTATAACTACGACACTCTGATTCAACATTTAGGCTATATTAAACAAATTAATTTGTGGTGTAGCAAAATAAGTACTTCAATAATATTTGTGATCGAATTTACGAAGAAATATTATGAAATAATACATTTGCTTTGTAGAACAATTCACACTTTGCTCGTGACGTCACAACTATTGGCTGGCGGGCAAGAACATAATTCTCCTAGCAACGAAACCTAGTAAACTAATCTAGGATCTTGCCCGGACGTCGACGTCGCCAGTTTTACCTTACAAAAGTTAGTGTTTTAAGGTGAAAACTACATCCCAGATAGTAGTAGTAATAATAATAAATACATCAATTAATTAATGCATTAATTCATGTACCCTTACCGTAAAGTGCTACCAGTGGTTATTCTAACCAACAACACACACAAATGTGATCTCAGTTGATAAGAGTAGTGACTGACACGCGCATTGTTAAAATCATATGCTGGACACTTTATTAGTCTTTCGACATGGGTTTAGTTAATGATCGGACAATAAAAAAAACACGTTGTCTATGTAATTGCTGACAACTGGGACAATTTCATAGTAGTTGGTGTAAACCAGGACATTTTAGCATAGGCAGGATGTACGTATTCAGATAAAGACTTCTTAACACGATGGAACAGATTAGCAAATGTTAGCAGGACGCTAGCTAACTAGTAACACTTAAGCTTTGATTATGAAGATATTCCTGTTTTTCACCTACGACAGCATTGTTAATCCATCCACTCGCCAGCAGCATATAGCCCTGTATTCCACTGCTGGTTTGCTTCTAAAGCTAAGCAGGGTTAAGCCTGGTTAGTCCCTGGATGGGAGACCAGTGCTGCTGGAAGTGGTGTTGGAGGGCCAGTAGGGGGCACTCTTCCCTCTGGTCTAAAAATCTTTCCCAATGCGGAAATAAAACGGATAAAACATTGAATATTTAATTGCGGCATACGGACGTATGTTTATAGGATCATTGTTCTTCTGAAAGATCCAATGATGACTCAGTTTCAATGTCTTCAGACAAGCAGCCAGATTCAGACTTAAATTTCCTGGTACTTCAAGGAGTTCATGATGCCAAATTTAGGCTTTGAATTCAAATGTAATATTTAAAATGACTGGCTATCATGTGTTTCAGAATTCTCATTGATTATTTTACTACAACCCTGATCTCTGCTTTTCATGTAATTCAACATTTAGACAATATTACACTAATTAATTCAAATAACTAATTTGGAATCAAATTTACAAATAAATAGGATCAAATGATACATGGTTAACTTTCCTTTTTATTTAGAGGCTATGACCACGAGTTATAGAAGGAGGCTGAGCAACAGATGAGCAGGATGTAGCCTAATATACAGATTATATAATCAATCTACTGGGTTTGCAGGAAATAAGACTGTTTACTTGAATGATCAGTTAGAAAGGAATGCATTTGTTTTCTTGTAATAACATTCCTTGTGTGTGGGTTTTCAGCATACAGTATAGGCATATAGGTCATGTAGGCCTGTTTTTTTCAAAGTATGGGTCCCGACCCACCGGTGGGTCGCGGGAGATTAAAATTGGGTCGGCAAATATGTTTTCATAATTATTTTGTCATGGTTCTTTCATGATTAAAATGTTATAGTTGACAGTACACCTCCACAGCCAAATGGGGCAGTGTACTGAACTGAGCAGTTGTGTTGGTCAAGCGGGTCCTAAAGTATGATTAACACATTGGCGAATCGCGGAATCCAGACATTAATGTGCAATTCAACAAAATAAAAAAATAAAAAATCATAATCCTAAAATTCCAATATATTCACATTAAATTATAATTACCACCGCATATCACCTATTCTGAAAGTAATGTGAATTTGTAAGCGAAGTGTCCTCCGAATGCGGTGTGTGTGTGTCTCCCAGCACGCGCCTCTCTAATGCGAAGTGCTTGTAACATCACTACTTCCTTCCCCTCTACACTACATTCCCAAAAAAGAGACAACACTGTTTCTTGGGAGTTTGTGCGTAACATTAGGCTACTTCAGTGAAAAATGTAATAGCGAACTTCCACGGATGGAGTGAAATTTGTGCAAAGAAATATAAAATTGTATATGCAGTGTGCGTTTGTCTACTGAACATAGCCAGCATGCGCCTTTAACATATCGCTCCTATCTAACGCACTTCATAGTTATAAAAGTATCTAGTCCATTCTAAATTGTCCAAAAACACAGTATTTGTTTTTCTCCGTTTCACTCACTTATCCAAATGCTTATGAAAATGATTAGGCTACTATTTAAAAGGGAAACAATGACGAATATCAATAATTTGTCTATGTATTTAAATCGCTTGAAGTAATTACCGTAGTCTCGCTCATTGAATGAAAAAAAATAAAGCAGATTTTACAGGGCCCTATTGGCTTACCTACATCAGACAAAATAGCCTGTATGTTAAAAAAACGTGTTCACCCAATGCGCTGGTCTTTAGAAGTAACAAAAATAATTGCCATTTACTGTATTACAGTTTTCCAAACTTTTATTTGACTTTTGTTTCACATAGCTAGTTAAAACAGCCTTATGGATATTTTTTTATCTGAATGCGAGTAAATTAATACAAGTAATCTAATATTTGTGGGAAAACCACCTCATCTTGGTTATTTTGGGGATTTTAACATGTTTTTATAAAACACAGGTATGTGGTGATAATACTGTCAATATTGAGAAAATTTATGTTGTACCTATTATTACTCTCTGGTGACAATTAGAACGTATGTATTATGTTAATACCCCTATATTCAAATACAAATGGTAGGAAAACTGTATATTTGCAAACACCTATTTTCATGACATTTGGGTCACGATGGTTTGTCATTTTGAAAATGTGGGTCGCCGGAAAAAAAGTTTGAAAAACACGGATGTAGGCTACTGAATCAATGTGCTAGAGATCATTTATGCATTGCTTAAAAAATAATATAATAATATAGATAATGTCCTAAAACCAGATAAAACAAGCCAGACACAAAACAAATTGCATCTGGTTATATTTTATATTATGTTATGATTATGAAAACTACATGAAAGGTTCAACGTCTGTTAACATTAGCTTGCCGTTATGCAAAGCGAAGCTTGCTTAAATCAGAATAATTTTATGCTTCAAGTCTATTTAACTCGTCAACACATAGCGTTGCTGAGGCAAGCGGATGCACAAAAAATGCACTAAACATTGTAAAATAATATAAATTCTCAAACAACTTCAACAATTATAAAACTACTGTACGTAGACCAATTCTAAAATTTACACTGCACCGGCTGAAAGGTTCGCTATTGTATTTGAAGCTTTTATTTATATACACATATTATTTATCTTATTTTTTTCTAATCATATTTAAAAAAAATCTTTTATCTTGAAGTTGTTTATAGAACTATATCCTACTTCAAATTAGTTGTTCTACCATTAATCTAATAAGCCTGAATTTGAAAATGAATAAAAGGGCAAAACAGGGAGAAACATAGAGCTCATAATGGGCCATAGAACCATAACGCAGATCCCAAAACATCGCTCTGAATATGTTAGTTGAAAATCTTTTTTTTTTCAATAGATCCTATGAAATTATGAAAATAAAACAGCATAAATGAGATTTTATAATTCAGGCTATTTGTGGAACGATGACATAATTTAGTCTACAGCTGTACATTTCGGCTACAATGAACCAATGTGGTTGACATAGGCATTATTTGAATTTATAGAATGCTGGTATCCCAAACGTCATTGACATTTTCTTTATTAAAGCTGTCTCATGCATACGGGCCTATTTTATGCTTTGATTGACCGGGAGTTATATGATGATGCAAAACGAAACAAGCAAGAAGTAATATAACCAATCTACTGGTTTTGCAGGAAATAAAATACAGGAATGTATCTGTTTTCTTGAATGCTCAGTTTACACAATTAATTTCTCTAATCCAGTAATGTGAGCTTTGTGCAAACAAGGAAAGACAGCTGTAAAGGAGTTATGGAGCAAACTGTTATTGACAGGCAGGCAAATAAAGAGACTATTTCTCTAAGGCTATGTTTAACTTTATTTTACCAGGCAAGTAACACTGGACACTTCCTCATTTGCAGCAGCGGCCTGGGGGGAAGGGAATGAATGAGCCAGTTGAGAGGTTAGGATGATTAGGTTGCCATGATGGTATGAGGACCAGTCTGGAAATGTGTCCAGGACACTGGGGTTAACACCCCTACTGTTACGAATAGTGCCATGGGTTCATTAGTGACCACAGTGTCAGGACTCCCGTTTAACATCTCATTCGAAAGACTGCACCCTACACAAAGCAGATGTCCGGATCACTGCCCTGGGGCATTGGGAATGATGTTTAGACTAGAGGGAAGAGTGCCCCCTACTGGCGGTCCAACACCTCTTCCAGCTGCACTGGTCTCCCATCCAGGGTCTAACCAGGCCTGACCCTGCTTAGCTTTAGAAGCAAACCAGCAGTGCAATACAGGGCTCTCTTATAGTAGCAAACACAAAGCATAGTTACTCAAATTCTAACCAACAGACCGGAAAATATCATTAATAAAGCACATATTTTTTAATTAATAAAACGTCAGAACAGGGAGCCCTACAGCCCCACTTTCTAATTGCACAACATGTGATCTGCTAACCTGACTCCGCCAGATGGATTGCTTCGCATTTGCTCCGCATATCCATCTGGGAACCTTTCATAGGAGAACATTTGGGAAAGGGCGAAAATACTGGTTAGCTGAATGGATAAACCATCTGTCTATCACCACCTATGTTGGTGATAGACGGGCCAAATCAACCAGAAAACTTGTGCAATAGCTACACTCATCTCATACGTGGAAGCCGCCATGTTGTTTAGACTGAACAGTCGCTTTTCATTGCGTCACACCCTAACCCGCCTCAATCCAACGCTGATTGATCAGTCGTTTGGCAAACGGCTCCAAATTTCCTATATCTCAAGATGCCAGACTTATCTGCGAGTGGAAAACTGGAACTCGCAAGATCAGGTTGGTCTCACGAGGCTAGTGATCTGCATAAGTTAGTTAAAAATCTTTTTTACCTTCTACATCAACAAAATAAAATAAAAGAAAAGTATAACTGGTTTATCTGTGATGTGGTGGATTTTCAATCTATAGACTTAAGAATTGTAATTTTACAAGACAAAAAAAATTTACTAAAATATTCTACTACAGCATGTAGATGACCTTTGGATATTATATATATATTTTTTCGTATTCTAATGTTATATTATACCTTCAAAATCAACAAAAATCTTCATGTAATTAATCTGTTTTAAGCAGACCATTTTACTTCTGGAAACAGTTTTCCTGGCCAAGAGCAGGTTTTTTGTCAAAAAGTGAAGAACTGGTTCAAAGTAGGCACCGGCATTAAACTTTTTCAGTTCTTTCTTTGGTGGAAAGAACTGGCTCTCAGCCAGGGAAACTGGTTCCAGAGTGGCACCAACTCTTAGCTGGTCTAGAACCGTTCTTTTACCACATCGTGCTTACGTCAGGGGCTGGGGGTGAGGTTATTGTGATCAACAACACGACAGAAAGGTTGTGTTGTTAAAAACTAGAAAGATAGTACAAAGATTGAAGAAAGATGGATTCTAAAGCGAAACAGTGGTCAGTGGAGGAGACATTTAAATACATCCATCAAATGCCATAATCTGCAATCTTGTCTGGGAACGAAATGTTATGAATATGGGCAGACTTCTATGTAGGTGCAAGCCATTAATATGTTTCCACAACTGATTGAAATATGATTTGCACAAATTTAAATTACAGCGAGAAGGAAAATTCAAGCAATGCATTTTTTATATAAACACATACGTTTTGTCACAGAAGTTTTTTAAATGTATTTTTACAATTTAAATAGACGGAAAAAGGTTGCAGATTTTTCATCGTACTTAGCAATAACTGAAATATGTCTGCTCCATCTTTTAGTCCTCTGTAGCTACATATTTGGAGCATAGTAAAAGCAACTCTGAAGTTATGGGTTTGATTACCATACATTTTTAGGATTAGCAGAAAAATGTTGGGAACTATTTTGATGTTTGTGTATTGTGAGGGCCAAATTGTCAACTACAGCATTATGTGGCAATATGTGTTATTCACCTTCTTTAATAAAGCAGAGATTGAAAAAATAACAGCTTCTTGTTATGTTTTTTATTAGTTTGACTTCACTTAAAGCATACGAAAATCACCACATGTATTATATCTGCCATAGACATTTCATAATTTTACATAAAGCAATCAAATATTACTTTATAGTGTCTTAAGTGTGCTATAACATCTTAAAAGATAATAATTCAGTAATGATAAAGTGCTGCAATGATTCAAGCAGAGGATCATTGTAACGCTGCATAAAGCACTATGTTGTTGTACATTATAAGTGAGTATGATTATACTTATAATGCATTATGAATATTTGTATACAGGATTATGAGTATTCATGAGTCTATGAGTGTCTATAACTATGCTAATAATGCATTATTCCTACATAATGAGTACATGAATAATGCTTTATAATGCATTATGCATATGGGTGTTAAAGTGTTACCAGATTAAGTTAAATTAGCGCTAGGTGATAGAAAACATGGCTTCAGGGCCCAACAAGGATAGCAAAACCAAATGTGTGTTGAGTACTATTACAATTGCCATTAAATGTATTTGTGTTTGTTCTTCAGGGTACTCCACTGGTGTACGTGTTTGTGCTTCAGAGCATTCTGGACTACGCTCTTATCCCTGTGGTTCTGTTCTGTCACAACCTCAGAGTTCCCTACACATTCTATCACCTGCAGATACACAACAACTGGCTCAGGTACGCACACACACGCACAAGTTAGCACTCAACCTGAATAAAAAGATCTGGGAGCTTGACTACTCCCATCCTGTCTGACTGACTATAACCTGCTTCTATAGGTCAGTCCTGACTATAACCTGCTCCTATAGGTCAGTCCTGACTATAACCTGCTCCTATAGGTCAGTCCTGACTATAACCTGCTCCTATAGGTCAGTCCTGACTATAACCTGCTCCTATAGGTCAGTCCTGACTCTAACCTGCTCCTATATGTCAGTCCTGACTATAACCTGCTTCTATAGGTCAGTCCTGACTATAACCTGCTCCTATAGGTCAGTCCTGACTATAACCTGCTCCTATAGGTCAGTCCTGACTATAACCTGCTCCTATAGGTCAGTCCTCACTATAACCTGCTTCTGTATGTCAGTCCTGACTATAACCTGCTCCTATAGGTCAGTCCTGACTATAACCTGCTCCTATAGGTCAGTCCT
>JACXGM010034539.1:0-11948 GCA_016801145.1 Umbra pygmaea | reverse complement strand
TATTTTTCCATGCTCTGTTTGTATTTCTACTGTCCATTTTACATTTTTAACATTAAACATTTGTTATTTGCAATTCACTAAAATGACTTCTGTTTTATTGAAGGTACTTATTACATTTTTATAGTTTTTATTTTTAATGTAACTACTTTTGATGTATTGTAATGTACTATGATTGTTTTTCCATTGTCCAATCAATTTATATATTAAATCAAATATATATTAAATGAATGCTTAATACTATAAATGTAAAGATTTTTGTCTTTGATTTTACGTACTTATTTGCAGTCTACTGCAAAGTAAATTCCTGTATCAAGACAGAGCAACTTAATAAAGTAACTAAAAAAGCCATACATTTAAAGTGATAAACCTGAAAAGTATTTTTTTTTCTGTATTTTCACATATTTATTATGTTTTAATACATTATTTCTTGGTTATTTTACAAATATATACTATATTTTTAAAGTAAATTGCTGTATAAAGACAGTGCAAATTAATTTTGTAGCAAAAAAGCCATACATTTACAGAGATTAACCTGAAACATTGTAGTTTTTAAATGTATTTTCAACTACTTATTATGTTTTTATACTTTATTTCTTAGTTATTTTTCAAAGAAAAACTATATTTTAAAAGGAAATTGCTGTATAAACACAGACCAACTTAATAAATTAACTAAAAAAGCAATAGATTTACAGAAATTAGCCTGAAAGGTAGATGTTTTTAATGTATTTTCACATACTTATTACATTTTTATACATTATTTCTTAGTTATTTTACAAAGATAAACTATATTTTAAAAGTAAATTGCTGTAAAAAGACAGAGCAACTTAATAAAGTAACAAAAAACTGCCATACATTTACAGAAATTAACCTGAAAAGTAGTTTTTTTTAATGTATTTTCACGTAATTTATCAGTTTTTCTACAGTTTAAATAACAATTATCTACAGTAATGTACTGTCATTTAATGAATTATGACTGTAATATGTCCTCCGTATTTTTACGGTTTATTGCATGTAATTTAGCAAAACAGTTTTTTACTGTAATTTGACGGAATCCGTCTGGAAACCCTGCTGCCAGAGATTTACCGTTTTTTTACGGTTTTTTTTTTACAGTGTACTTTCACCCACATCACTTCCCTTCTTTAGCTGAGCTGCAATGGAATGCCCTATCTGTTCAGACAGTTGTGTAACAAGAGCACCCAAATCCAAACTAGTGGACTCCTGTCTGTCTGAAAGGCCTGTATCACCTATATTTTCAAGCTCAGGGACCTGATGATTGATTAAATGGGTTGAACAGAAGGCGGGTGAGCCTACAGCATTTGTTCCCCTAGCCGGGGTCTGGGTTACCTCCCTGAAAAACCTCCCCCTTCAATACTCAAATCAAATACATCACTGGTAGCATCATCCATTTAGACGGCTTAATTCCCTAGATTATCACAAAGAGAAAACAAAAAAACAGTAGAAATGATATACTGCAATGTCCACGGTTTCAGTGAATGTGTATAAATTGTCACTTCTGCATAGCATCCCCCGGTGATCAATCTGGTGATGATCCTTGCTGGCTACGGATGATCTCAGTCAGGTCAACAGCAGAGGATCCGGGTCACGGCACCAATGTAACCGGTCTGTTCTGACGTCTATCAATCTGCGTTGAGTTCATGGGTGTGTCACATAGTGTGACACAGAGAAATAAAGACACTGCATCGTCCTTGTTGTTTCTCTTCTTTTACTGTATAAGTGCAGAATGGAACAATCGAGATGAATCAATAAGTTTCTTGGAGAAAGTTGCCTCTCCGCAGTTAGACTAATAGCAAACTCAATCCATAAAAAAATTCCAGTAAAATAATTTGGAAAATAAAAGAATACACTTACAGTAATTCTAGTTCCATTTAAATCAACATGCACTCTCACTAAATAATTATATTTAGTTACAAATATACATTCCTTACAATAGTCATTTATTTTGGAACAATAGTAATTGTACACATAACGGCTTAGACTACAATGGAGAACATTCCAGACTCTGAGGCACACGCCACTCAACTAATTAGTACTGCGTAGTATATCAATTCGGAAACCATTAATGCAACACAACATACCTGTATAAGTGCAGAATGGAACAGTCGAGATGAATCAATACATTTCTCATACACATGTTACACCTCAAACAAAATTGCAACATCCACACTTGGGTTTGAACCTCCGCAATCTAACTGTCAGCTGCCTTGCACTACCAACTGAGCTATCCATCAAGTACTTCTTGAGTAAGTAATTTGAAATAATGTCTCCGATGGAGGGCAGTATTTGATTTTAAACCAATCGTTCTATGAAACGAAGCTGTAACACCATGGCGAGGATATCCACATGATCAAATGAAGCTTCGGATGTCATTGACCACGTGACAATGAAACCGCAGATTTGTACAGAGACACCATATTTTTACTAGCTACATTGTACAATTTACAGTGGAGAAAAAATAACAACTTATTGGTATTGATTGGAATCTCTTTAAAATGTAGATATACATTGTTGCCAACTGTGGTAGTTTATCAGACGGAGATTTAGGATTCGATCACGAGACAAATCAATATTGAAAACCCAATTTAAATGCCTTTGGTGTATACCTCAGCAGTGTAGAAAGCCACGAGGCTGAAAGCCGTTATTCCCTGGCAACGCACAGTCTGGATTGTGTTATTGCGCTTATAAAACGGTTGCCAACATTTTGTGAAAATTAATGTTTAAATTAGTATTTTTAGCGAAAGAAAATGGTCACGAGGCGTGCGGTTATCGTGAAACATTAACATACCCCCCACCACTCCTTTTACTGTTGCCATGTTACTACTACTACGCCACAAATCAAGTATAGTTCTTATCAAACTGATCATTTAGATCATTTATAACAAGGTCTGAACACTTATGTACAGTTTAATTTAATTTAAATGGCATTCATTAGCCAGTTTGCTTTAGTGATGCATTTTTTATGCTATTCAAATGTTTAGGTGGTACAGACCTTACTGTCAACATCAATCAGCCTGCTATAGCTACCCAGCTAGCATAGAGCTGGTGGGACACAAGCGGACCAGCAGAGGCAGAGCTGGTGGTCCGCCAGGCGGTTTGCTCATCGTTTAACCAGCGGTCCACTGCCGGCCAAGAGGTCCAGCGGCAGGTGAACAGCGTTTTAGACCTTGAAAAATAGTCTAAAGTAAAAAAAGACAAGCTTTTTTCTTCAATATATATTTTTGAACTGAATTCAATTTTGAATTTTAAAATAAAGGTAACTGTGTTTGTATTGTATTTGAATGTTGTTGTAACCAAATTTGTAAATAGTTTAAAATATTTTTCATTAGATAGATATCTAGAACATAAGCCTAGCCTAAGATATAGCCCGTATACGCAGCCGATGGACTAACTGGAACAACAGTATGAGTGCGTACGATTCCCAGAGGACCTCTGTCTAAAACTCTGCTCACCCGCCGGAAGACCGCTCATTCACAAACACTCCCGCTGGCGGACCGCCCTTTAAACGATGAGCAAAAAGCTAGCGTACCCCCAGCTGTAACCGCCTGTGGTCCGCCAGGTCCATGTTTGCTGGGTATAGTTAATGCAGTCAAGCCAACATATGTGCAGTTTTGCATTGCAAGCGCATTTCTTTGAATTTAGTTTCTTCATTTATATACATCCATCAAAAGCCACATTGTGCAATCTTGTCTGGAAACAAAATGTTATGAAAACGGACTTCGATGTATTATGCAGGTGCTGTCATTAACAAGCAATAATTAATAAAATTATTAATTAGCCTAGTATTTGTTCCCGGTTATTAGATAGTAAAATACTTTAGTATTTGTACTAACTGCTGTACTGCAGTTACGTTGTTGTCTTAAGTATTTGACCAACTGGTAGCCTATATTTTATGAGGTGTCAAGGATTATTAACTGTCTGTGCGTAAAAGTGTTATACTACTCCGGGGTTTGAAGTAGATGGTAGTTTCCAAAATATCAACGTATTTATAAATGGTCAAATCTAAAAATTCGATCCTTTCTAGATTTCGCTCTGCTGTCAATTTTAAATTTGGATCTTATGAGTTAAGAGAGAAAAACTGTGAGGGTAATATCTGTTCCATTCCATAGAATATCATCTTTTCCAAAGAACAATCGTGGTGATATTGATTTTTTTAAGCATCATAAATATATCTTCTTATTAATATTAGGATGATTTCAACGACAGAGGGATAGAGATCATTTAATTTGCTAACAACGTGTTGGAAAATTGTATGCCTCAACAATTTACAGAAAATATATATAAAACATAGGCAGAACAATAATTTCAGGCAACTTATAAGTCTTATTCAAATAACCGTTTTTATAGAGAAGTAGCTTAAGTATCTTAATTTCCCTGTTAGAACGGGTAGTCTATCGTAATTCCAATTTTTTTATAATAAAGATGTCAACTGAAGGCTATTTCTTGATATTTTAAAATAAGAAGAAAGGCGTCTAGGGTTAGATGGATAAACAACCCAACCCGTGATATGGGGAAAACTCAGTGTGTGTAATGTGAGTGGTAGGTCAGACAGGCTAACAAGCCAGCCACCGGTGTATTGACCGGTATTGACATGACAGCCACTAGCTAGCTATCGCTTCGTCACGAAAACACACTTTATTACAAAAAAGATTAGATTACTTAAAACCTGTGACTGGTTAGCATGTCTACATCAGTGACAATCTTTTTGTGGTAAGTGAATGTTAAAATCGTGAGATGGTCTTATTTGGAAGTTGGTGTTGAGATTTGAAGCAAGAGGAATTGTCCGCCATGTTATTTATTTTGTTCAGCTCATCAGGGGGGCGTAGTAATACTTTTTGATTACATTCTAAGCACTTCAGTGAAAAGGCAGCATTCTACACTGCGGATATCAGGGAATTGTCATAGGCTTGGAATGCAATTTTAGCCAATCAAATTGCAGATATCACTGGACCCGTTTTATAATCAAAATTATATGTCAACTACTATTTAGAAACAACAATCAACACTTTATTGGTCAGCAACTATTATCCAAAATGTGTCAGACCTGACACTTGAGACCCACCGAAAACTAGGCAAATATACACAATGTAATATGGCTTAAGTCTTAATGCAACAAATACACTGAAACTCTATTCCTATATAAATAATGGAGCACTCGTGTGTGATTGCTAAAAAATGCTAATAAGTATAATTCCTAATTTTATGAGCGCTTGCATGTGAACGCTTTTTGTCGAAACCAGCATTCCTTCCAATAGGAATTCAGTATTTTATGAATGGAGCACTTACAGATGAGGACAAGACAGACCGGAGACTCGGCATACATTTCTTTAAACAATTAGAAAACTCATAACAGACACTGATTTACTGTGGCTTTATTCATAGCCCACATTACATCATTAATTCCTATTACAATAAAAAAACAAGACCTAAATAGTTACCACGTACCGTACCTATTTGCGACTGCACCTGGGTAGATTTATAGTAGGTACATCCTTAATTCCTATTAAAATTGAAGTAGTTACCTGGGGGGAATTCCATAAAGGCCGCTTAGAAAAGCGAAGATTAAAGTCCTAAACGAGACTTGAATGAACCGAACTAATCAGCTGCGCTTAAATAGGTTCCATAACGTAAAGTTGAAGCTCATGTGATCTCACTAATTCAAACCAGGTTCAAGTAGTCTAGCTAGTAGCGCGTGCACGCCATTGTTAAGAAGCCCTGATAGTGGAGCATAGATTCATCAATTTACCATGGCAAATAAGGGGAAAGAAAGAGCAGCGATATTCACCGCTACTAAGCAGCATTTGCTTTTTGAAACATATGATTACCAAAAAAGGAATACCACAGCAATTAATCAAACAAAAGAGAAAGGCTTGCAAGAAGTAGCTCATCGTCTAAATGTGTATGTAGCAAATAATTGGAAATGTACATTACTATAATTAATTAAAGTGAAATAAAATATTTGTCACAATACATTAACGTGTGAGTGAGTGAGTGAGTGAGTGAGTGAGTGAGTGAGTGAGTGAGAGAGAGAGAGAGAGAGAGAGAGAGAGAGAGAGAGAGAGAGAGAGAGAGAGAGAGAGAGAGAGAGAGAGAGAGAGAGAGAGAGAGAGAGAGAGAGAGAGAGAGAGAGAGAGAGAGAGAGAGAGAGAGAGAGAGAGAGAGAGAATAATGACCAACTTTGACCGCAGCAATTTAAGTGAAGAAATAATTACATTTTTGTTTCAAAATAATAGTGCCCATTCCAATGCATGAAATAATAATTGTAAATTCATTTTACAGCTAGTGAATTATATTCAAATCAATGTTTTTGGCTATACTGCCTCAAGTACTCGAGGGATTAAGACTATATTTGGATGAAACACATCCTATTGAACATTTATCCATAGCACAGGATAAATGTTCACAATTAGGCACAATGAATATTTTAGTTTATGAGACAATATATTCATAAAATTTAGTTTTTTACAATTGTCATTAAAAACATTAATCTTTTTTCAAACTATTTTAATATTTACATAACACAATTGTTTTGATTATAATTCACTAGCATTCAAATTAATTTACTACGATTATTTCATGGATTAGAATGTGCGCTATTATTTTAAAGAGAAATATCTGCATTCAACTATAAAAATACTCTGCGTTCGTGTTGCTAGTGTTGCTGAAACAACAGTAATCAAAGAGGACATGTCCGGGGAAAAGTGGACGTGTGGTCACAATAGACTGTCACTTATGACCGTGCCTGTTTCATTGTCCTCGAAAAACGCCTTCAATACCCCAGTCTTCCTCTACAACCATCCTTGGTTGCCTCTCTCTCCCTAGACAGGCAATTTTATGTAGCACAGCACGTGAAACAACAATGTAATCTACATATATGCTATCCCTTCCCTCGAATCCATACCGCTGGATCGACCTGTGTCGGAAAAAGCCAACGGGTCTGCCCTGTCCCTGACAGTACGTTCTCTTTGAAATGCCCTGCATATGATCGCTACCTTATCCACCACATTGAGGATGAAAGGACACGCCATGATTATACGTCCGACACAGGTCGCTCCCGCTCCGCCTCGGCCCCCAGAGGTCTCTCCCGCTCCACCTCGGCCACCAGAGGTCACTCCCGCTCCGCCTCGGCCACCAGAGGTCGCTCCCGCTCCGCCTCGGCCACCAGAGGTCACTCCCGCTCCACCTCGGCCACCAGAGGTCACTCCCGCTCCGCCTCGGCCACCAGAGGTCGCTCCCGCCCCGCCTCGGCCACCAGAGGTCTCTCCCGCTCCGCCTCGGCCACCAGAGGACCCTTCAGATACATGAACCCCTGAAGACAATGCCCTGCTCCCCAAGCCTTGCCTAGTCCCTGAGCCTTGCCTAGTCCCCAAGCCTTGCCTAGTCCCCGTCCCCGTGCCAATGCCTGACCCTGTCCCCGTGCCTCACCCTCTCTCTCTGTTTGTTGGTGTGTCTGTTTTTATGTCTGTCCAGGGTCCTGTACCTGCCTCAGTTCCGGTACATGTTCCAGTTTCTCTTCCGCCTGCCTGGCCTCCACCTTTGCCTGCCTGGACTCCACCTCCGCCTTTGTTCCCGGGGCCTTTGCTGCCGCCACATGGACCTCCGCCGCTGCCTCCGCTATCCGGCCCACCGGCTCTACCCCAGCTTGCCGGACAATCACTTCTGCCTCCGCCCGCCGCACCTCCGCTTACGCCCGCCGGACCTCCGCTTCTGCTACCGCCCGCTGTGCCACCGCCTGCCTGGACTCCGCTTCCGCTTCGTCCTCCCGGGCCTCATCCTGCCTGGCCTCCTCCGGCATGACCTGCTTCTGTCCAGTCTCCAGCATTTTGGTTCCTCAGTGGGGTCTGGAACCTGCTGTTTCCGATGCGGGTTGGATATCTGGACTGTTCTGGGTTTCCAGTCCTCCCTTGCCATTCTTTTGGCGCCTCTGGAGCTGCGCCTTGGTGGGGGGTTCTGTAACATTCCCCTTC
Source organism: Umbra pygmaea (assembly GCA_016801145.1). NCBI lineage: Eukaryota > Metazoa > Chordata > Actinopteri > Esociformes > Umbridae > Umbra > Umbra pygmaea. The sequence goes on along the minus strand of JACXGM010034539.1, from coordinate 3,966 downwards.
TGTTCCTGAACTGTTCCCCTTCCTGATCCCCAGTCTTTGTGAGATTAGTTGTTGTTTTCTGCCTTAGTTTTCATTGGTCCTGTTTTATCTGTGCTTCCTCTGTTAGGCCCATTCACTGTGATATATTTTAGTTCTTGTTGTCTTTGCTGCCCTCTAGTGGGTCCTGGTAGTTGCTACAATATACTAGACCAGCTTCAGTCTACCATGTGTATGTCTATGTCTTATTGGTTTCAGCTGTGTGTAGTTAGTGTCTAGTTTAGTTCTATTTAATCCCTTGTACTGTGTTTGTTCCTTTCTGGGTCATTGAGTTTCTTCTGTCCTTGTTCGTGTCATCCCATTGTATCTGTGAGTACTATCGGTTGAATAGTTAGTTATGTGTTTATTCTTGTTTTATAGTATTCTTTGGGTTTCTGGTTTTCAAGTAAAGAAGTAATCTGTTTAGATTCAAGCTTTGCGTTTCAGTTTTTTTTTAGTTCTACCAGTATAAGCGATTTCTTCTATTTGATATTAGTTTGAGATCTCGTTTGTCATATTTAATAAACATTTAACCTTTATTTGAACTATTCATTGGATTACACCTTGTTTAGCTTTCACCTGCCATAAGCTTGACAGTAGCGGCCTGTATTTTAAAGCGTTACCAAAAATGTATGCAGGAAATTTTAGTATCTGATGTGACAAAACAATACAACACTACAATAAATGCCTGACAATCAAATGATTTCCAGTATCTGTGAAATGTTTCATGTAAAATTATGTTTAATGTGCACAGTATCAGCAGTTGATTATGTTATGAATTTGGGGCATTTTCAAACTATACTTTAGGGTGTTACTCCATCAATGGTGTGTTGTGACCATTTTAATGCCTAAACCCCTGGTATGTCAAGCAAGATCACCAAAACTATTACATATTTATTAGCAGCATCATCTGTAATCACACAAATTTAAATTATTTAATTGCATTATTAAGTTCCGCTGTCAAGCTGAGGTGGCTAAGCAGTGAGCTTTGTAAAATGTCTTCCGGTTAGACATTTACAATTGTTTTTGATTATAATTCACTAGCATTCAAATTAATTTACTACGATTATTTCATGGATTAGAATGTGCGCTATTATTTTAAAGAGAAAAATCTGCATTCGACTATAAAAATACTCTGCGTTCGTGTTGCTAGTGTTGCTGAAACAACGGTAATCAAAGGAGACATGTCCGGGGAAAAGTGGACGTGTGGTCACCCTAGACTGTCACTTATGACCGTGCCTGTTTCATTGTCCTCGAAAAACGCCTTCAATACCCCAGTCTTCCTCTACAACCATCCTTGGTTGCCTCTCTCTCCCTAGACAGGCAATTTTATGTAGCACAGCACATGAAACAACAATGTAATCTACATATATGCTATCCCTTCCCTCGAATCCATACCGCTCAAGCAGGTAGTTTTTTTGTCGGAAAAAGCCAATGGGTCTGCCCTGTCCCTGACAGTACGTTCTCTTTGAAATGCCCTGCATATGATCGCTACCTTATCCACCACATTGAGGATGAAAGGACACGCCATGATTATACGTCCGACACAGGTCGCTCCCGCTCCGCCTCGGCCCCCAGAGGTCTCTCCCGCTCCACCTCGGCCATCAGAGGTCACTCCCGCTCCGCCTCGGCCACCAGAGGTCGCTCCCGCTCCGCCTCGGCCACCAGAGGTCACTCCCGCTCTGCCTCGGCCACCAGAGGTCACTCAAGTCTCCACCAGACCACCAGAGGTCTCCCCCTTGCCTCGACCACCAGAGGACCCTTCAGATACATGAACCCCTGAAGACAATGCCCTGCTCCCCAAGCCTTGCCTAGTCCCCGAGCCTTGCCTAGTCCCCAAGCCTTGCCTAGTCCCTGTCCCTGTGCCAATGCCTGACCCTGTCCCCGTGCCTCGCCCTCTCTCTCTGTTTGTTGGTGTGTCTGTTTTTATGTCTGTCCAGGGTCCTGTACCTGCCTCAGTTCCGGTACCTGTTCCAGTTTCTCTTCCGCCTGCCTGGCCTCCACCTTTGCCTGCCTGGACTCCACCTCCGCATTTGTTCCCGGGGCCTTTGCTGCCGCCACATGGACCTCCGCCGCTGCCTCCGCTATCCGGCCCACCAGCTCTACCCCAGCTTGCCAGACAACCACTTCTGCCTCCGCCCGCCTCACCTCCGCTTACGCCCGCCGGACCTCCGATTCTGCTACCGCCCGCTATGCCACCGCCTGCCTGGACTCCGCTTCCACTTCGTCCTCCCTGGCCTCGTCCTGCCTGGCCTCCTCCGGCATGACCTGCTTCTGTCCAGTCTCCAGCATTTTGGTTCCTCAGTGGGGTCTGGAACCTGCTGTTTCCGATGCGGGTTGGATATCTGGACTGTTCTGGGTTTCCAGTCCTCCCTTGCCATTCTTTTGGCGCCTCTGGAGCTGCGCCTTGGTGGGGGGTTCTGTAACGTTCCCCTCCTGTTCCTGAACTGTTCCCCTTCCTGATCCCCAGTCTTTGTGAGATTAGTTGTTGTTTTCTGCCTTAGTTTTCATTGGTCCTGTTTTATCTGTGTTTCCTCTGTTAGGCCCATTCACTGTGATATATTTTAGTTCTTATGCCTTCACCATGACTCAGGTCTGGCAGGGGTCCCAAAAATGTTTTAGAAGGGAAAGTAGGATGTTTTACCTGTTCAGTATATTGATATCAGAAATGGCGATATGTGCATATAATCTGTTTGTTTGTTCATAGCTTGACCTTTTGAAACATAATGTGGCTGCTGGAGCAGTTTGCCACCAGTCAATGTTAATAGATTCAGATAAATTCTATGACAACATCAGGGCCCGTATTCATAAAGATTCTAAGAATCCTCTTAGAAAACTCCTAATTTAGCCTAAAAACTTTTACGTAGGAGTCTTAGCTTAAGAGCGATTCCAGACCGATCTAAGAGGAACTTTGAGCAAGGAAAAGACAAAAACTGTAATCTTAGTGAGGAGGCGGGTCTGACACCGTTGCTATGTATGACACAATCTTTTGAAGACTGTGATTGGTTGGTTGTCCAAGAAGGAAAAAACTGAGCGATTTTAAGTATTTCGTGAAACTGTCACAGATTTAGAAGTTAAGGATCCGGGGCAGTTTCACAGAATTTTCGACCAAGTTAAAAGCGAAAACCTGCATACACTAGGCCCTCTATGGAAGGGTTTAAGGACCACTGATCTAATCTATAGTGTCTTATTGTGTCACACCATGCTCTGGATGGGCTGGGTTTAGTTCCCCTTTTCTGTTATTTTCCTTTTGCATATGTTGCATTTGTTGTTTTTTATTCAGTGTTACACGGTGGTTGAGTTTTACAGTTTAGTATTCGGTTGCTTCCCAATGTGTGTTCCCTGCTATAGTTTCTCCCCTGTGTATGGTGTTGTGTTTGGCTCCCTCTAGTGTCTGTTTTAGGTATATTATTTAGGTCTAGTGTGATGTCATTTTAGTGTGCAGCTGTCCTGTATTATGTATTAGTGAAGTGCAATTTAACCCTCATGTTTCTGTCAGTCCCCTGTTCGTCAATGTATTCTGTTACGTGTTTCAGGTGTGTGTTATTTGAGTATCCGTGTTGCCCCTCGTGGCAGTATTCTGGTTCTTGGTAATAAACCACTTGGATTATTGAAGCCTTCACGCCTGTCTCTATCTACTACTGTTTGGAACCGTGACATATTGACTCACTGTCATCCATTGTCTGCAACACATTTATTCTCCCTCTTCGTAATTCCGCCGTTTTCTCCTCTACTTAAGGAACTCTTAAGCCTCTTAACCTCTTAGGGATCGGGCTCTGATTGTGAAATTCTGACAAAAAAACATACCCAAAGTTAACTTCTTGTTACACTGGACATGAAGCAAGCAGAAACATATGGTTGATATTTTTGAAAAGGAAAGACTTTGAATTTCTTGGAAATCTATAATTTATTTAGAATAAATTTACACAGTGAATTTGTCACAAGATGAAA
>JACXGM010034538.1:0-11948 GCA_016801145.1 Umbra pygmaea | reverse complement strand
AATGGACGTGCTGACTGCAGAGTGTTTCATCATTGGCCAAAGTGTGTAACACATGCACGATGTGTGTAGTGTTTTGCACCGTGTGTTACAGAATTGTTTACGGTGCCATGCCGACATTGTGTTTATTCATTTGGTGCCTGAGTGTACCAAATGCATGCAAACGTTACGGTTTCGACGCTTTGGTCTGAGCATTCACTTTATGTGTTTTAGCAATCGGAAAAAAACTAATAGCACATGCATGCAAATGTTGAAATATTAAATGTTAACATTATACATATGATGTGCCCTATCGAAGAATAACATAAAACATAAGAAGGTATTTGGTTACAGAGCCTAATGCCTAAAAAGAAAATCTTACCTGATATGGAGGGTGCATTTTCTATCTCAGGCCATATCTCAAGCATAACACTTCTCCGTGATGTCATACATTTGTGGCCTCTCTTTGATCAATAGGATCAACTGGTCTTCTGTTTCTTTGCTCCAGATGGCCGTTATCTCGATATAATAAATATTGTGAATGTAGTTGCATCTACCGACATTACCTGTTGCACCATATGCACTGTTAGAATTTCTGTGAAAAAAATTACTTATGTTTTGAGGGCGCGGCTTTCAGAGTACATATGACGATTAAAAACACAATGTTGTATAATAATAAAATGAAATTGATTTAATAACAGTCCCCCTTGGGTAGGGGGTCACACTTGGACCATCAGGGAGGGAGGTTATATTAAGGTTTTATTGTGCCGGCGTCGGTATAAATCAATTTTGGTCTGATAAGTGGGAAGATGTGTCTCAGAGGGGAGATCTAATTTTGACAAAAATATTGCTACCTGTTAAAGGACAGCGCCTGTCTATTTGTGGCAAGATCACTGATAAACGCTCTGGTTATCACACTTTACCTATATGCTTATGGTATTGCCTACACCCAATGACATGCTGTTTAAATTATGAGCAAAAAATATTTTATTTTATCTGGAATGGCAAGCCAGACAAACTCAAAAGAGCCTATTTATATAACGGTAGTTATATATCGTTATATAACTCATTAAAGGCATCGGTAATACGGAATCGGTTTTCTAGTAAACTGGTAAGAATGCGTCACTCTGATGTTCAGTTTTTTTCATTTATTCAGATTACAACTACACACTTTCGCCTATTTGATAATTAAATAATTTCTAAGATTTCAATATTTTTTTAACATGTTGTAGAAATTTGGTTGCAATTTCAATTTAATCCACCAGAAAATACAGAACATGTCACGCATGCCCAGCAGATGGCAGGCGTCAACAGAAACTGAGTACACGGACTCATTATACACTCACCTAAAGGATTATTAAGAACACCATACTAATACTGTGTTTGACCCCCTTTTGCCTTCAGAACTGCCTTAATTCTACTTGGCATTGAAGATTCAACAAGGTGCTGAAAGCATTCTTTAGAAATGTTGGCCAATATTGATAGGATAGCATCTTGCAGTTGATGGAGATTTGTGGGATGCACATCCAGGGCACGAAACTCCCGTTCCACCAAATCCCAAAGATGCTGTATTGGGTTGAGATCTGGTGAATGTGGGGGCCATTTTAGTACATTGAACTCATTGTCATGTTCAAGAAACCAATTTGAAATAATTTGAGCTTTGTGACATGGTGGATTATCCTGCTGGAAGAAGCCGTCAGAGGATGGGTACATGGTGGCCATAAAGGGAAGGACATGGTCAGAAACAATGCTCAGGTAGGCCGTGGCATTTAAACGATGCCCAATTAGCACAAAGGGGCCTAAAGTGTGCCAAGAAAACATACCCCAAACCATTACACCACCACCACCAGCCTGCACAGTGGTAACAAGGCATGATGGATCCATGTTCTTACTCTGTTTACGCCAAATTCTGACTCTACCATCTGAATGTCTCAACAGAAATCGAGACTCATCAGACCAGGCAACATTTTTCCAGTCTTGAACTGTCCAATTTTGGTGTGCTCTTTTTTTTGTAGCCTCTTTTTTCTAAGAGTGGAGATGAGTGCTACCCGGTGGGGTCTTCTGCTGTTGTAGCCCATCCGCCACAAGGTTGTGCGTGTTGTGGCTTCACAAATGCTTTGCTGCATACCTCGGTTGTAACGAGTGGTTATTTCAGTCAAAGTTGCCCTTCTATCAGCTTGAAGCAGTCGGCCCATTCTCCTCTGACCTCTACCATCAACAAGGCATTTTCACCCACAGGACTGCCGCATACTGAATGTTTTTCCCTTTTCACACCATTCTATGTAAACCCTAGAAATGGTTGTGCGTGAAAATCCCAGTAACTGTGCAGATTGTGAAATACTCAGACCGGCCGTCTGGCACCAACAGCCATGCCACACTCAAAATTGCTTAAATTTTCCTTTCTTTCCCATTCTGACATTCAGTTTGGAGTTCAGTAGATTGTCTTGACCAGGACCACACCCCTAAATGCATTAAAGCACCTGCCATGTGATTGGTTGAGTAGATCATTGCATTAAGGAGAAATTGAACAGGTGTTCCTAATAATCCTTTAGGTGAGTGTATATTTAGGTTTATTCAATGTATTTGTGTTTTCCTTTATATACACTGCTCAAAAGAATAAAGGGAACACTTAAACAACACAATGTAACTCCAAGTCAATCACACTTCTGTGAAATCACACTGTCCACTCAGGAAGCAACACTGATTGACAATCCAATTTCACATGCTGTTGTGCAAATGAAACAGACAACAGGTGGAAATTATAGGCAATTAGCAAGACACCCCCAATAAAGGAGTGGTTCTGCAGGTGGTGACCACAGACCACTTCTCAGTTCCTATGATTCCTGGCTGATGTTTTGGTCACTTTTAAATGGTGGCGGTGCTTTTACTCGTCTCAGCATGAGATGGCGTCTACAACCCACACAAGTGGCTCAGGTAGTGCAGCTCATCCAGGATGGCACATCAATGCGAGCTGTGGCAAGAAGGTTTGCTGCGTCTGTCAGCATAGTGTCCAGAGCATGGAAGCGCTACCAGGAGACAGGCCAGTACATCAGGAGACGTGGAGGAGGCCGTAGGAGGGCAACATCCCAGCAGAAGGACCGCTACCTCCGCCTTTGTGCAAGGAGGAGCAGGAGGAGCACTGCCAAATGATCTCTAGCAGGCCAAAAATGTGCATGTGTCCACTCAAACACCATGAGGGTGTCAGAAACACATGGTATGAGGGCCCGACGTCCACAGGTGGGGGTTGTGCTTAGAGGCCAACACCATGCAGGACGTTTGGCATTTGCCAGAGAACACCAAGATTGGCAAATTCGCCACTGGCGCACTGTGCTCTTCTCAGATGAAAGCAGGTTCACACTGAGCACGTGACAGACGTGACAGAGATGCCGTGGAGAACTGTCTGCTGCCTGCAACATCCTCCAGCATGACCGGTTTGGCGGTGTGTCAGTAATGGTGTAGGGTGGCATTTCTTTGGGGGGCCGCACAGCCCTCCATGTGCTCGCCAGAGGTAGCCTGACTGCCATTAGTTACCAAGATTAGATCCTCAGACCCCTTGTGAGACCATATGCTGGTGCGGTTGGCCCTGGATTCCTCTTAATGCAAGACAATGCTAGACCTCATGTGGCTGGAGTGCAGTTCCTGCAAGAGGAAGGTATTGATGATATGGACTGGCCCGCCCGTTCTCCAGACCTGAATCCGATTGAGCACATCTGGGACATCATGTCTCGCTCCATCCACCAATGCCACGTTGCACCACAAACTGTCCAGGAGTTGGCGGATGCTTTAGTCGAGGTCTGGGAGGACATCCCTCAGTAGACCATCCGCCACCTCATCAGGAGCATGCCCAGGCATTGTAGGGAGGTCATACGGGCACGTGGAGGCCACACACACTACTGAGCCTCATTTTGACTTGTTTTAAGGACATTACATCAAAGTTGGATCAGCCTGTAGTGTGGTTTTCCACTTTGATTTTGAGTGTGATTCCATATCCTAAGCTAGGGTGAATAAAAAGTTTCTACATTTTTACAGTCTTTGAAATGTGCAGTGAATAAGCTTGAACATTTTGAAAATACTTATTGCATCCAGTCTGGAGATTTTCACACATGCTTTTAGATGGTACTTTCGAGTACTTGCCTCCTATATACATACACCAGTCTTATGCAGAGCTCTTTATTACACTGGTGCCCCATTACTCTTCACCAAGCCACTAAACACTGTAGCTCCATCTAGATGATTGTTGGTCACTGTAGCTTTTCTTGGCAGTACCGAGGTAGAGTGAGGCAGCTTCTATTTATTGATTATATTATTTAAACAACATGTTTACTGCAATATTATTGTATACACTTTTCCTGATTAAATGCATATCTAATACATCTAGGTGTTACTTATTATAACTTCTTTGAAGGATCGTTGACTTTCCCTTTCCATCAGATTCACGGTCTGACAGATCATTAAATTGTCCTTTTTATGCATAAATGTCACCCTACAATAACTCATCCTGAGTTAGTGCGTTAAATAAAACGTCAGAGAAAATTACATTTCAGAGTACCAAGTCACATGAGAGTAAACTTACAGAACATATCTTTTCGTATAGCTAATTGTATATAATCTATAGAGAAAGCCTCAAAATGGTCAATCTGATGACAATGCAAGACAGCAGAGAGCAGACAATATGTTAAATGCTAGATTGTTGTCGTCTGGACTCAACAGCTGCCTTCATTAACAAAACCCATCGTTCTGTATTTTGCATTATGGACATGTATGACCCTATCAAAAGTAAACCACAATGTATGATTACTGTAGTGTGCGAGTCTTCATAATGTGTATACATTTGTATATTCTTATACTTATGCTAACAACTTGGCCAATTAGCATGTAATCCGAAATATTTCTGTCTGTGGATGAAGAGTCGGTCGACTTAATTGCTACTGTGAGAAGATTTTGAGTCTTTGCTGGTAGTTGACCTGACATTTGGATATTTTTAATGTGTGCAGTGCCACTACAATTATAATCACCACATTGACAACAAAATTATTTTATTATGCTGAATATTATGATAAATAATAATACTAATAGAATTAATAATAACGTCTCAAAGCAACCAAAACAGATATGTTGAACTACGTTATCGTAACTGTTGTTGTTTATAACAATAATTAAATGAATAACTAAAAAATGATTACATTACACCGATATATAGTTAACTGGTTTATTTTTTACATGTTTAAAAGAAAGCTCTCCAATATTCTGTCTGCTTTTCCTGATGCAAAATATATCACATTTTGTAATGTCACTATGTATGTCGCTATCGGCATAAAACATGAATTTACTGAAGAAAAACGCATTCTGAAAACAATGTATTGATAATAAATCGGCTTGTAGGGTTGCCTTTGCTCCGGAGCGTTTTTCTTGTATTAATCCTACATTGCAGTAAAGTGCAATGACGTTGCATGCTCAAAGAAAGTATGGCACAACAGTATTATGATGATCTTTCAAGTGGGCGTATTACAAAGTGAAACGTTAATATGTTAACCTAAACTTAATCCTTGGAACTTGTCCGGTTCTTATTCATAACGCACACACTACCGATGTCTGATTCTGCCCCTCTGCTTGATTTTAAAAAGTGTGCTTCAAATTCAAGAGGAATCATGTTACCAGGGAGTGAAGAGGAGTTAAACGGTGGGGATGACTTTGAAGATGACTTAATGGAACCTCCAGAAAAGTATATGAAAGACAGGCGTAGGGCCAAATCTCTACCCGCATACCCGGAGCAGGCTAAACTTTTTGAAGAATTAACTAACGGCCGAAAACGGGTGAAGTTCGCAGACTCCATGGGGTTTAATTTGGCTAGCGTAAAGCACTTTAGCACAGCAGAATACCCTCAAATCCCTTCCAAGGTAATGTCAAGACTGAAAAGCTTGCCCCCTCATTTCCAGGACAGAGAGAAACAAATTGGTGACCTGTGCGTAAAGTTTAAATCCACCTTGACCGTGGACCGTCTTATCCCAACTTTCAAGATGCCAGTGGAGTCGAATGATTTTGAAACCACGTTATTGCAGCGCCACATCAATTTGGAAAAGGTGACTACCACTCAGTTTGATGTCCGTGGGCAGATTCGGACGAATAATAAAAAGTGCTGCAAGAGTGAAGTTGGTGTGAGGTACACATTCAACGAATGGCTGTCTTTTGTCGACGCGCATGCGATACTCATGCCAGTAGACGAGAATATTGTTGGTGAGCGTTATACCTTCATCATCTACACACCTCCGTTCCTAGACACCGATTCTTCGGTGCACTTCGCAGTGTATATCAGGAATGACCAAGGCGAGTTTTGGGATAACAATCAAGGAAAAAACTATACTCTGAAGTATCAGTGCATGCCGAGCTACGAGAGCGCCGCCTTCCTTGCTACCTGAAACGTGCTTTTAAGCAAATGAAATATATTTCGCGCGTCAAGATTAATATAGACAAACGTTATTTCCACCTGATATCCGTGCCCACCGTTTTTGTTAAAAACATAACCATGAACTTATGAACTTATAATGGATTATTATGTTGCTAGGCCTGCCGAAAATCTAATCATTTTTTAACAACAAACCATTTTTTTTTAAAATACAACGAATTCTTCGTTCCATAGGCCTAATGACGATGGTTATTATATTGCTAGGCCCGCTAAAGATATGATATTTTTATCTATCCACCGTTTTTTTTAAGTAGCCTACAAGAAATCCTTCCTTCCAGATTTATGCCCTGTTCTGGAATGACATTCAATAACATTGGAGTTTCCAGTTATATGATCGAAATATTTCGAAATGATCTGTGATTGACTGATGAACATTTCTCAGGGACACCGCCACAGAGCTGAATCTCAAGGAACCATACTATGGCTGTAAATGAGACAGTGCATGTCCAATCAAAGGAAATTACGTGTTTTACATCTATCATGTCATCCAATTCCTATTGATGAATTGTGTTAATCAGAATTAATTATTGTGAATGCCATCTGCCATATTAAGTAGGCTAAGAATTGCATTATACTCTGAATCTAAGAGTCTTTAGGGCTGAGACAAACAAAATGTGATGTAAACTGTGTCCTTGGCAATGTAAACATGAAGAGCTAGGGACAGTGCTATTTGAGTCTAATAGTAATGTCATCTCCCAAAAATATATTTTTTCACTCTGCTTCTCCCTGGCCTGTTGTATAAAAAGCGATACAATATTTAATTTTTCTGTATGTCAAAGGCTTCAGCCTCTGCATTAGTCACGCCCTGACTCTTGTCTGCCTTATAAAGTAAACTTATTTGGCACCACTGAAATCCTATGGAAGGCAAAGGTTGAAGTCAGATGCTAAACACATGACATCCAATTTTCTATTGCATTACTTTTGACCTATATACAAAACTATTGATCTAAAAGTTTTGAACTGAAAGGAATAGCTGTACCATGTTAAACATAGCCCTTGATTCAGGGCAGACAATATTACAGAGAATAAAAATGTGGGACATATCCCAGATAAAGTGCTGTCATGGGAAGCCAAAATCTGTCAAGTTGTTTTCTACCATAAACTATTTCAATTGTTGTTTATACTTCCATGGGCACTGTGCAATGATTAATGAGAAATCTGTTGTACTGGCGTGCGTGGCTACACATTGAAACCGTTGATCAATTGATTTGAGAGACAGCAGGTTCTTGGAACATAATGTACAAGATCATTTAGTCCTCTGTGGAGCACTCTGTTACCTTAGCGCCTGAGCAGAATAGAGGTCTCTGTATTAGTAGCACAGTGCCCATTGGCAGTCATTTTCAATAAGCAGGTGGACACATTTCTGTCCACATTACTGCTATGACAATACATTATGTGGCATATTTTGATACATTTAGTGGTGTAAGTTAAAAATTCTTTTCATTAAGTGTTTATTATGAAGTCTAAATTACACATATACATGCTGAAACCTTCACAAATATCGCATTCTGTGCAATTTGACTTTTTGTAATATTATTTTGAAAGGTGCTAACTGTAGAATTTCACAGCATGAGAACAGAAAAACTCTTTTAGTGACCAGCTTACAGTAGCTGTGCACATTATATTGCTTCGTAATTTCTTTTAAAAATGAGATGGGACAATAATTTTCTACAATATGCTGTGATTGTTTTGCCATTTTAACAGTAGTAGCAATGAAGACATGACCAGTTGTGCTAAGAGTGTTTATCAGTGGGCAGGCACCGATCAGTCTTTGACATAAATTCCGCATTTTAGGCTGTGGTTATGTGTGTAACAAAGAAATGTATAGTTAGGAAATCACTATACTGGTACTATTTCATATACATATTATTATTGTTTCTACATCAAGGAATACAGTTTTTACAGCAATTATAAGCTAATCTATGATTTATAACTTGAAAGTAATTCCATTGTTATGGCTCCAAATACTACAAATAGCACCTTTGTAGATTTATACTGTATGACGACATTATTTAAACTCATCTAGTGCGTTCCATACATTCATTTACAGTGTTATAAATACTGCTGATGGGAATATGAGTTCTGATGCCAGGGATGCCAAGTCATTTACCTAATGTGTTGCATCATGTACCCTTTACTACAGTACGTGGAGATGAAGCCCTAGTTTTGTCCCCTGACCAATGTTCAAGAGGCCTATTGGCAAATCACAGAGTTATTTACTCTGTCAACAGAGAAAGGCTGTAGCTCTGCAGGGATGCTAGTTCCTCACTGGGCAACATCCACACAAATGACCTTGTCCTATTAAGCTGAAAATAAACATAGACCCAATGTAAAAAAGCAAAGACAGTCAATGTGAAATGGTCGATATATGTTAAGGACAGTTGGTGCAACAGTTCAACATTTTGTTCATGATGGAGGCCACCAATTTGGCTCTTAAATAACAATAAACAAAACAGACCAAATGTTTTAATGGACACAAAATACTCAGTTGTTTTTCACTATGATCTCATAAAATGCTATCAGTTGCAGTTGTTTTACTGGGATGGGTCCTGGGATCAAATACCAATTCCCTGGAGTCCCAGATGGTCCTGACTTACCATTTGGGATTATTAGATCAGTCTATTGATACAGGCAAGCTTTATCAACTGTAGCCAAAAGTATGTGGACACCTGAATCACACCCATATGAACTTGTAGGTCACTCGAGTTCCTCCACCCCTTATTTGTCAAACCATGTCTTTATGGGGTGCAGTCATGCTGGAACTGGAAAGGACATTCCCCAAACTTTTGCCACAAAATTGGTAGCACCTAATCGTCTAAAGGTCTTGGTCTCCTGTAACATTAAGGTGCCCATTCACTAAAGCTAAGGGGTCTAGGCCAAACCCTGAAAAACAGCCCCAGACCATTATCCCTCCTCCACCAGTAGTAGGGCTGTCCACATACATTTGCCTGTATAGTGTATCAGAAATGTAACACTATTTTAAATATTAAAGGTCATGTACTTCACTACTTTTGAAGATTACCCTGAAAGTGTTGATCAGAAGTTCAGAAGACATAAAGCAGACTACAATGTTTACACTCGTCTTTGCCAACTACCAAGCCACTTCTGATCCAAAATCAACAAAACTGGCTATTTTTGAAAGAGCAGACATCGTGAGAAACGTTCACCTTCTTACCCAATCAATCGACTAATCATTTCCAATCATGTAAAGTGGTGTGATTTCCATGATTAAGTGCCTTCAGATTACAGGTGTAATACAGCTTTAATGGCTTGTTAGACTTCATATTCCAATAATAGTATAAAAATACCCATTTAGCAGGTGCTGTTTTTAAAGTGAATTAATGTCAGACATGCATGCATTATGTATGGATATCCCCAGCAGGAATCAAACCCCTTTCTTTTCAAGTGTCATGCTATATCAACTGGTTCATAAAGAAAGAGTATAAAGGCCATAATGTGATTGACAAATGAATATTTTTAATTTATTTATCAAAGGAAAAAAAAAATATATACTTAAAATGTCTAAATTGTAACAACTACCGTAAATGTATTTATTGTCGATATTATTTGCATTTACGTATATTAAAGAACAAAAATTCTTCAGTTTGCACACTCCATATTTCTATGATCACAATTTAATGTTTGTGTTTAAATATAGTTCTTTGTTGCTTGGCTATACACCAACTTACATAAGGACAACTCCTATATACAACAATTTGAAAAATATAACAAGGGAATTTAAGTCAGTTGCACTCTTTCAAATTTTAAGTCTCAAGAGAAGCTCAATACTATTTAACGGTGAAGAGAGGCTACATAGTGACCAAGTATCATAGCTGTGTTGTCAACAACATTAAGTTAACTCCAAAATCCACCATCCCACGCAATTTTCATATTATCAGTGACACAGGCAACATGCTGGGGTCCACCTACCCTCTTGTGGGGGAAGACCAGAAAGTCCATGTTTGTTCTAGGCTAGCACTGACACAAATATTACAATAATCCACTAACCAGCAAGCATTTGCCAAGGGAAATGTTATGTAGTGCATGACTAGAACCAAAATGAAATGTATAGCAGTCCCCCGATAGTGTTCGGGTACACTGGGCTAGGTTTAAGGGATTTTTGGAATGGACAAAATCTGCCCAACCCAGAGGGTTTTATATTGATTTCCTCTCCAACAATCTAATACAGCCTTTCTTGTTAAAGGGGAAGTGAGGTTGAATTTAATCACTCCATCTTTAATGGGCGCTTGGACTTCCTGTTCTGAGACACTCCATCACTGCCCCAATGTCCTCCTCGTGCTCTAACCCTCAACAACAGTCTTCTGGCTTATGTACATCTTGCCTATGGTCACCTGTGGAAAAACAACAAGGGAATTAAGAAGTTAAGTTCAGTGTAGTTCCATTAAAACATTAGAGTGGGCAATCAAGAATGAGTTGTTAAACTGGTTCATGTAATTTTATAGCAGTGGTATTTACAGCCAGGTTGTGTACAGTAGCTCATAGAGGTATTGTGTTGGGGTCACCATACTTTAAATTAAAAAATTAAACTAACAAATGAAAACATTAATTATTTTATGTATCAATATCTTGATGACAATTATCATTGAAATAATATTTTTCTTTATTGATATAATGATTCACTTTCACAGTTGTTAGCAAAGTTTGTATGATATAAACCCTGCCAGCAGTGGCTTAAATACACTTTTTCAGTAACCATTGTTTCAGTGTCATAATGATGATGTCTTTTAGCTCATCCATAAATAATCATGTTTTGACTATAATTTGTTATGGAATGCCACCTTTGTGAATGAAGGTATGAATTTCTATCATAACATGACAATTCCTGGGTGACCCCAAAGTTTTGAACACTAGTATGGTATATATAAAATAGCACTTTCTTAAATATAGCTGCATCCCTAACCCCTGTTAAAAGAAAGTGGTAGAATACAGAGCTGCTACACTTCACAAAAAAACTACTTTTGAACTTCACTGTATGTTTGACAGATCTATAATAACCTGTGAACCTGGGAGCAAAACTCCTTCCACTGATACTACACTACGAGTTACAACACCCAACAACCATATCAATGTCTGGGTCAGGTTTTTCAATAGTTAACCTTGATTTTGCCTGTCAATAGTATTTCATGCATAGAAATACATTGAATACAACAAGAGTCCATATATGCACATAATCTTAGAAAATGTTTTTACAGGCAGGAGCCTCATGACTGCCAATTCGATAAATGTTCAATTTGAACTGTGTGCATATAGTGCACAGTAATGACAAGCACCAGCTAGTCACCAATAGTTGATTATACCAGCCCAGGGGTTACCAATAGTTGATTATACCAGCCCAGGGATTACCAATAGTTGATTATACCAGCCCAGGGGTTACCAATAGTTGATTATACCAGCCCAGGGGTTACCAATAGTTGATTATACCAGCCCAGGGGTTACCAATAGTTGATTATACCAGCCCAGGGGTTACCAATAGTTGATTATACCAGCC
>JACXGM010034537.1:0-11949 GCA_016801145.1 Umbra pygmaea | reverse complement strand
AGGCTCTTACCTCTTCTCTGTAAGCAGTCTCATCATTGTTGGAGATGAGACCTAGGATGGTTGTATCATCAGCAAACTTTATGATGGTGTTGGAACTGCGTGTGGCCACACAATCATAAGTGAACAGAGCGTACAAGAGGGGACTGAGTACGCAGCCCTGTGGGGCTCCGGTGCTCAGGGTCATTGTGGAGGAGGTAAGATTGCCCATTCTCACCATCTGGGGTCTTCTCGTTAGGAAGTCCAGGATCCAGTTGCAAAGGGAGGAGTTAAAACCCAGGATCCTGAGCTTGGAAATGAGCTTAGCAGGAAAATTAGCGTTGAATGCTGAGCTGTAGTCCACAAACAGCATCCATCGTCAGTAGATCTGTTGGGGCGGTATGCAAATTGTAGGGGGTCCAAGGTGTCTGGAAGGGCGGCGCAGATATGAGTTTTGACCAGCCGCTCGAAGCACTTCATGATGGTTGAGGTTAGTGCTACTGGGCCGTAGTCATTTAGGCAGGTGATGTAAGGTTTTTTTGAAACCGGGATAATGGTGGCCTGCTTGAAGCAGGAGGGAACTGCAGACTGTGTTAGGGAGAGGTTGAATATGGAGGTGAATACCCCCTGCAAGCTGGTCAGCGCATCCTCTTAGAACACGGCCTGGAATACCATCTGGCCCTGGAGACTTCCGCAGGTTCACTCTTTTGAAAGCTCTCCTTACGTCAGCCACATCCAGGGTCAAAGTGCAGTCGTCTGGGATCTCAGCCAGCTTTTCCGGGGTGATGTTGGCCACCTCAAACCGTGCGAAGAAGGTGTTGAGCTCGTCGGGGAGTGATGAGGCGGGGGGGGGTGGGTGTTGCAGCTCTTCCTGCCTTTGTACTCCGTTATCTGCCGTAGTCCACTCCACATGCGTCTGGGGTCGGAGCTGTTGTAGTTGGACTCCAATTTGTCCCTGTTGTCTCTTTTAGCATCCCTGATGGCTTTCCGTAGGTCATATCTGGCCCTCCTCAGAGCCTCCGGGTCCCCAGAGTTATAGGCAGAGGACCGTGCTACAAGCTTGGCACGGACATTACCGTTAACCCAGGGCTTTTGGTTGGGGAAGGTCTTGACATTGACCCGTGAAACGACATCATCTATGCACTTGGTGATGAATGCTGAGACAGAGTCAGTGTATTCATCAATGTTGTCACCCGCTGCTACACGGAACATTTCCCAGTCTGTGGTTTCAAAGCAGTCTTGGAGTGTAGTGATGGATTGGTCACTCCATTTTTGTACTGACCGAAAAACCGTTTTTTCCTGTTTAAGACGTTGTCTGTAGGTAGGGAGGAGAAGAATGGAGACGTGATCTGCCTTTCCAAAGGCAGGGCGGGGGATGGGTTTGAAGCTGTTACGGATTGTTGAATAACAGTGGTCTATGGTCTGATCGCCCCGAGTGTGAAAAGAAATATGCTGATGATATTTAGGCAGTATTTTTGTCCTGTTAAAGTCTCCAACAACAATAACAACAGACTCAGGATGAGCGTCCTTTAGGCCACTTATTATTCCATATAGTCCCTCAAGCGTGCACGCCTTATCCGCCTGTGGAGGTATGAAGACTGCTGTGATTATAGCGGAAGTAAACTCCCGGGGGAGATAGAACGGACGTATGTTTACAGTTAGTAGCTCCAGGTCCGGTGAGCAGTGTGTTGAGATAACTGCGGCATCCGAACCCCAACAAGAGTTAATCATAATGCAAACCCCTCCGCCTCTTTGTTTACCTGATTCCGAGGTTCTGTCCTGTCGGAAGACGGAGAAACCAGCTGGCATAATAGCCATGTCCGGGATGGTGGAATCCAACCACGTCTCTGTAAAAGCTAGCACGCAGCAGTTGGCAATGTCCCGCTGGAAGATAATCCGAGCATGAAGTTCGTCCATTTTATTGTCAAGTGATTGAACATTTGCAAGTAAATTGCTCAGTAACGGTGGATTGCAGTATCTCGTCCGTGATCTGCATAGAATACCCGCTCGTTTTCCTCTCTTCTTTTTCGCCTGCATATGAGTAGACAAGTCGACGGCGGGATATTCCAGTTGTAGCAATCGCTCCGGTAAGTGGAAAAAAGTCTGTATCCAGGAAATTACGTATATCCAAAAGTGCTAGTCGATCATACTGTATGAGCGACAGTGCAGAACGTGCAGAAATAAAAAAAAAACAGTAATAAGCCAAAACCTGCATAGAGTGAGCAGAGCCATTGTCCATGCGACCATCCTCTACGGCGCACGAAGTAGCACAATAAGTGGGAGAACTTGCTGTCACCAGCAGGTGTTGATGTTGTGGTGTTTGAGAGGAAATGGAAACCAAAGCAGGGAGGAACGTTCTTGATGTTTAATGAATGTACAGACTACAGAGAATGGAAGATACTGTATCAGCTGATACACATTGGTCATAGAAACTGCACAACGTATATATAAAGTTACAATGCTTTAATGCGGCATCGGACGCAAATACTGTACACAATGTACGCCTGGTTCTAACTATGGCACATTCATATTGTACGACACATAACGAGGTGAAGGCTCAATCAAATAGGTATGCACTCACGATTATATACAGGCTACAGCACAGATCTACATTTTCAAAGGTAAAATCTATGTGGAGGAAATTATAAATAAGGAACATTTTCTATTTCAATAACACTTTACAAAGGTTAAAGAATATTATAAAGGTGGAGCACACTGATTAGAGCTTAAGTTAATGTAGAGAATATTATATAATTTAAAAAAACTAATTTTTATGTTATTTTTGTTAATTTATTTTGTACTCATTATATTTGGAGAGGGATTGTGTAATACATCCAACCAATGTAATGTACAGGAGACGACTTTTTGTGGAAAAACGCTTTTGTAGAAATCCAACGTGGTCTAGATGGGTGTCCAGATAGCCCACCCCCCAATGGGTTTGAATGTCAAATTAATGCTTTTGTTCATGTCATGCAGGCTCGTCAGGGACAGTGGTGAGGTTTCCACACAAGTGTTTTTCCACAAATAGGATCTCTTGTACATCATAGTAGGGGATATAGTGTGGATGGATGTATTACACAATCCCTCTCCAAATATAATGAGCACAAGCAAATTAACAACAATAACATCAAAATAGGATTTTGTTATGTTAGATAATGTTCTCTACATTTCTTTAAGCTCTAATCATTGCTTCATTGTGTTCCACCTTATACTATTCTTTAACCTATGTAAAGTATTATTGAAATAGAAAATGTTCCTCATTTATAATTTCCCCCACATTTACTTTTTGAAAATGTAGCTTACATAATGCAAACCAAACCTATAGACACTCTGCAGAACTTTATTTTGAAGACAACATGAAAATTAGTAGTCTTATTGTTGCAGACAAATGTGACTTGTGAATTGAAAACAATGACTTTTGGTCCCACCTCTGTCAGGCAGTTCTTCATTTGGATGTATTAGTTCCACTAAGTCAATTCACTGTTTTGGCTAGAGATTTTTACAATGAGAAATATGTTTGTTTTAATTCACTATGTATTGTAGGTATGTACAGTATATCCTTAAATATTTATATTTAAATACTTGTATTTGTTTCATTTTAATGGTTTTGTTCCCAGGGCACACCTGTAAATGAGACCCTGATCTCAATGTGGTTTTCCCTTGTTAAATAAATAAATAAAACGTACCTTGTCTGGTTTAACTGGTTTCTCTACAGATTCAATCTCTTTCATTGTCACACAATGACTGGGCTTACCTCCATTATATATTCAGCTGTATATCATATCTTTGTCTGCCCATAATGCTCTGAATGTATTTTGCTCAGATTTCAACTCACTTTCACTTTCCCAAACACTTGTAACCTTTATTATCATTTTTTTATGTAGAAACTGAAATGAACAATGAGGACGGATAAATGCACCTTATCATTTTTACCCCCCCACCGCACAACAGATCATCCCCCCAACAAACATGACCTCCCTCAACCCCCCCCCACACTGTAAAAACTGTTACTTAGATATAACTTTAAAAAAATTAAGACAACATTTTCCAACCACTTTTTATAAGTTTAGCAAACTTTTTATCTTTTATACGTTGGGAAAAAACATTAAGAAACATTTTAGTGTGGGTGAAATTATTAAGTAAACTCTACAAAAAAGCCAAAAAAAAAAGATTTAACCAATGTTATCAAAAATAATAATTAAGTTACATTTAAAAGAAATTATGACTTGTCTTTGTAAGGTAATGCGGCAGGAGTGTTTACAGCTTTGGTATACCACACTTTCATGATTGTATTTATACAAATTAGAATTTTCAACAAGTGTAATATTTCATTACCCACAACTCACAGCGAAGAGAACTACGATGGTGGACAACGTTGAACAAGATCTCTAAACTACGGTAGATAGATGGAAACACTCTTCTCAGTAATGGTTGCAATAAATTAAACCACTTACAGTTTCTATTAGGTTTTAGGGGTAAATATTAATATTATAATTTAGTAATCAATACATGAATGCATAAAGCAGAACATACCTGAAAACAAACAATTCTTAAGAAGAGAACGTGCAGAAAAGCATGCTGGGAAATTTGCAACACTTGAGCAAATATGGGCGGGTCGTGTCTTTTTACGTCTGATACAAACTTTTAAATCAATTTATAGTAAAGTCCATATAAATTAATTTATTCTAGAAAATATTGAGTTACGAAAATATTCAATTTTTTTTAGTTATTGATAACTCAAAAAACAAAGAACAAAAATGAATTAATTTATTGGAATTAATAGTTTTTAAAATGAAGTCATATGGACAATAGCACTGAACAACTTTTTACAGTGCACCAAACAAGACCCCCCCACCAAACAAGACCCCCTTTGAACTCCCCCACCCCACCCCCACACAGATCCCCCCGGCCACTCACAACAGAAAGCCTAAACGGTTGCTGGTTTGATCCCCAACTGTGCCAAATGTCGCTGTGTCCTTGGGCAAGACACTTTACCCTAACTGCTCCCAGTTTGTTGCTGTAAATTAGAACATGTTCTTAGTCAACTTACTTGGTTAAGTGAAACAGAGTAAGGAAGAGCCTCCACTATACACCTGCCATTACTGCTCTTAATATTACCAATAGGCAGTTGATAGAGCTCTTATCGGACCAATAAACAGCCTTTAAAGCTCTTTTCCGACCAATGGGCATCAACTGGCCTTTGTTCTTTGAATTAAAGGTAAAATAAAAAAATAAGCCCAGGGGCGCTGTAAAGGGGGGGTAAAGGATGACGATTCTCGGGGCCCATGACTAAGAGGGAGCCCAGAGAAGCCCTGTCTCAGCTGTGTTGGGGGCCCTGTCAAGATTCTTTTCATGGGGCCCAAAATCCTTAGCAGCGCCCCTGCCTAAGCCATACACAACACAGTTATATAGAAAGCCTAAAGCAATTAAATAAAAACACAATAGCACGCAGAACTTCACAGGACCAAAACATTCAAACATATATCTGCAAGGACTTAAAATAAGAAATAAAAGTTTGCCACCTGTTAAAAGAATGTAATGGGGGTGATTATAGTTTTGTGTTTTTAAATTAGCTTTTATTTCTGATAGTTCTCAAAGTAAACTTTATCATTCTGTTTTGTTTAAGTCATTTTCAAACTGTTCTAGTTTGTTAGTTTTTGGTTATATTTCTATTTTATGTTTATATAGTTTAGTTTCAGTTTTAGTTTGAGTAGTTTTAGTTTTTTGTAAAAGCATTTACAGGAACACTTAAAGAATGTAACAACCCAGGTAAAAAAGAAAGTATATGTAAATTGTACTCCAGTATTACAATTCTAGTACACTTAAGTTTAACCATAAGTATAAATTCAATGGGCCCTATCTTGCACCCGGCGCAACGCAGCGCAAAGCCTGAACGCAAGTGTCTGCTAGTTTAAGACCATCGCAGTTGTCAATTTCTCATCCAGTGCTCACGTCTTTTAAATAGCAAATGCACCTGCGCCCATATTTGCGCCCATGGGCGTGCTGGTCTAACAGGGAGGTGTGTTCAGGATAATTCTGGGTGTATTGCTATCTTGAGGTATCGGAAAGTCATCGTGCCATTGACCGAAAAAAACCTGGTCTAAAGTCAATGGCACAGCATGTCATTGTTATTTTAACAGCAAAAAAGTCAAATGCATCTAGGCTTATGCACAGCGCACGCACACTATGCTTGTTACACACACAAAGGGAAGCGGATCAGCACAGGAACATGCAAAATGTTACAAATAAAAATATTACGGTGCAAATCCACCATCATAATAGCAATGCCTAAAAGGTACAAACGCGCCTGGCTCTTAAGCTGGATTCACACCAGATCCAGCAAACTGGTTGCATTGCCGCGGAAGTCATTTCAATAGGAAGCAATGTGCACCGCTGCAGCAAATTTACCCGAACCGGCAAAATGTGAATGCAGTGCGGCAGGTGTGTCGCAAGAGTTGAAATAATCCAACCTGTGCTGTGCTTTGCCATACGGTGCCAGAACCGGAAGTTGATTTACCTCAGAGAAGGAGCTAATATGTCACTTTAATCTATGGGTGTGTGAGATTGCAAGACAAACTTTGACAGCTCAGTGGATAGTTTTTGTATTGTCAATGAATACTAAACTGAAAACAGCTCCTGTCAGTCGCCTTGCTGGCGGTGGACAGTTGTATGCAATGTTGCCCACCATCTCGTAGATGCGGGAGATTGATTACGATGTTGATTGTGGTCTGCATTAGGATGCTGTACGGGGATTTTTTGCCGTGTCTCGTGTGAATCCAGCTTTAGGCGGGATGTCCACTGGACACGTCGAATACGTTGCGTTGCACCGGAAGTCATTGTCAATTTAGCAACCCGCAAGAATGCGTTTGTCTTGCAGGCTTGAGATGCAGCGCGCTCTGTGTGTCGCATACGTTCAAATCAGTAGCGTAGCCAGAAAAAAATATTTGGGTGTGCATCTAAAAAACTTGGTGTGCTACATCGATTTTTCTCTACATAACAGAGGCCTATACTACGAAGCTATGTTCATCATGCCGTAGATTTCCTTTCATTACCTGGCTTCACTAAACCTAACAATTGCTATCTAGATACGAGATGTCACGACCGTGGTTATCAATTCATTAAATCAACCCAGGATTTCCCAATTTAGTGACAAGCGCATTTACATAAAAGGGACAGTGTGTTCATCATAGGACCAATCGCAGAAACGGACAAGTCTATGAGAGCCGCATATTTCGCTCAACTGTAGTAAATTATAATTTTAGATAAATTTGATGAGCATCAAAAATATAATCCAGGCATAAAGCAAGAAGGAAAGCTGGGGGGAAAATGCCACCCGTGTAAGTGCCTCAGGCTCATCGATATCACTGACTATAATAACAACTGTGTATTCGATTAAACCAGTGTTGCTTCATGCCAGGCCCGGCGGGAGAATTAACTCCGCAAAGGGGCACCCAAAATTACTAAGAGGGCACACATATTTCAGCTCAGTAATAACACAATGAATAATGTTGATAGTATGTAGTGGAGTGGACAGTAGTCATTTGTAGCTTGTAAATACACATTGCATTCAATTGCAGCTAGACACACGGCTGTCTTGCCATAATAAAACATGTTAGACTGCTTTACAACTTTGACTAATAATACCAGTTTAAAAAATACATTTAGAAAACGCTGTCAAGTTCCTGATATTGCTCAAAAGCTACCTACCTTCATCAATGTATTGCAAAAAGCAGTTATTCTACTATAACAACATCAACAATAAATTAGACAGTATAAACGAAAAATGTCAAATGCCATCACCTCAATCCCGCAATAGAAAAGCAATGAAGAAAATAATGTATTGACAAGCCATTTTCCACCATTTCCAAAAGCTTGCAAATTGCACAATAATTCAAAACTGACAATGCTGATATTTCTTACCTGATTCAGAAAAGTTTGTCAGGCACACCCACCTGCAAGGCTGTATAGGCGGCAAGACAGTTTTACTCTGCTGCAGCTAGGCCGAGTGGCATCGGCGGTCGTATGTCTCGGTGTTATATACCGGCAATGTTGGCGAGGCAGCCTCTGTGGCTGGCGTCTCCATTTCCGCGCCACTTTGAGTTGAGGATGTGCAAAACCCCACTTTCTAACAACCATAATTGAGCTGTGAAGTTTTTTTCCGGTGGAAACCATCTACTACTAGGCTACATTTGAACCATAGATTCAAATTGAGCCGCCTTTCTACTGTGTGAAGGCAAATCAACGTATGATTTTTACCAATGTGTGACTTTTTTATGTTAACCCGCTGCTTTTGATTCCTGTGCATCGGCACAGCATTATAATCAACGCAACAAATCGCAGCTAGGCCTGACTGTGGAGGGATTTGTAGGACACATACTGGAATCAAAACTGAGGGGGCAGAATATTCTAACTGAGGGGGCATTGCCCACTTTTGCCCCCTCGTGCAGCCGGGCCTGCTTCATGCTGATGGTGTATAACAATTGTATTTATTGTATTCTTTCATTTGCAACCCTGACAGTGTTAAACAGTCATGGGAGCAAATAAAAAATGTACAGGGTGTGTAAATTAATCGTTACAATACTTGGTTGTTTAACAAGTTCTGTAGTAAATAGGAACAGGTATACATATGTTCTCGATATATATTGTATCTACAGAGAAAGGGGATACATTGATGTTGATCCGTATCAAACAGACCATACATTAAAATACCTTTCACAAACAAACGCAACACTATACATAAAGTCTGTACCTGTAAGCGCACAACTTCGATGTATCGCACTGCACTGGCACATACAGATCAAGATTAGCTGCTGAATGTGTTGGCCTATTACGCCCGTTTCGTTCTACTACACTGTTAGCCTCCCGTGATATTCGCTGGGGTCACGTTGGCGGCTAATTTTGCGCATACACTTAAATGTGTAGGCGTGGATCTAGATGTTGTTTTTAACGGAAAAAAAAAGATTTTTTTTTAAAAATGAACAAATATTATATAATTAGACCATAATAGACTAGGTTTAAAAAACAAAACTTTGCCAAGGCTATAACAAAAAGTGCATTATGCATCTGATTTCTGGGTGTGCCAGCTGCCTCTTTGGGTGGCACAAACACACCCTGGCACACCCGTGCCTACGCCACTGGTTCAAATTATTCAACTTGTGCGTTGCAACACTGTGCCGTTGTACAACCAGAAGTTGAAGTTCCCATTGGAATGAGTAGCACAACACGAAAGTAACGGTCTTGCCTTGCGGAAGCACATGTGCATTAAGTCCTCAAGACTGTTACTGTTGTGTTGAGCTACTCGTTCCATTGGGAACTTCAACGTCCGGTTGTACAATGGCACGGTGTCGCAATTTGAACGTATGCGACACACCGATCGCACCGCAAGCCCGCAAGGCAAACGCATCCTTGCGGATAGGTCCATTGAAAATGAATGACTTCCGGCGCAACGCAAGGCATTCGACGTGTGCAGTGGACATCCCACCTTAAAGGGAATGGGGGAAACTGGTCAAAAACAGCCAAGCTTGTAGCGTCATACTCAAAAAGACTTGAGGCTGTGAACACTTATGTACTAGTGTGTTTTTTTGTTTTTTATTTTTAATAAATTTGCTAAGATTTCAAACACTTCTTTCACATTGTGTTCATTATGAGGTATTATTTGTAGAATTTTTAGGGAAATAAGGAATTGCATTCATTTCAAGACAAGGGTATATACATAGCAAAATGTGGAAAAAGTGAAGCACTGTGAATACTTTCTGGATGCACTGTACATTTTATAGTGCTGTCAAACGATTGAAACAATTAATTGTTTCAAATCACTTTATTTTCTGTAGTTAATCTAGATTAATCACAATGTTAGAATATGTTCAAATTTGGCCTAAATAAACAATTGTCAGTTTTAAAAGCAGCACATTATGTTAAAAACAACTATTGTAAACTTTACATTGACTAGATAGAACATAAGTGTAGTAGCTGCCTTTTTCCAATTTGGCCTTTAAATATTGACCCTGAACTCCCATGTTAAATCTAAATAGAAGGTTGCTGGTTTCTGATTCCATGATTCTCACTGTGCTGTTGATCAAGGCAACATGTAGAATCACTGCTATATTAGACTACTGTATACAATTCAAATTATATCTGGAGAGAAGCTGGGTCTGCAGACATTTGATCCATGTTTAATAACTTGTTTACTATAATGTGTTTAACATGGGACTAGGTTACCTTTTGAAGGATGAAACTGTAATGCCTTGTTCCAGTGAAGATAAGGAGTCGTACATAAAGACTAAATACATACTGAGGGTTGTCTGTTTATGGGACTCTGGAACCATCTCTAACCATTCCTCCATTTACTAATATTGTATGTATTGAAGGAATTACACACCTATAATTATCCCCCATTACACTTTATTTTGAGAGTCTAAAATTTCATCTGTGGGTGCAATCATCAACAAACTATCAACAAACTCTCTGTAGCTAAGAAACTAATTGTGTATTTTAAGGGTAGGGGCAGGGCTCTACGCTAACTTTTTTTCCCACGGAGTACATGTACTCCTAAATAAACTGTCCTAGCACACAAAGAAATTTAGGAGCGCATTGAAAAATGTTCAAGTAACAGAATTTATACTTTTTATTTTTCCCAGTGTTTTTCCCACCTTTCTCTCACTTTGACTGCACTGCGTTGTCACAGAACTAATGCATGACTCCATGCGGAATGTGGGAGTTTTTTTACAATTAAAAGTGGGGATAATAATAGTATGCATTATAGTAGGTTGTCATTTTTACTTGCACACTGTGCTCGTAAATCATTTTTCCTTGTCTCACATGTCTATTTTTAGGAGCAAATACTTGTGAAATGGGGGCACTGTAGAGCCCTGGGTAGGAGTACGTTTACAATAAGGTTTAGGGTTATGGTTAAGGTTAGGCTTAACCTTGGGGAAGGGTTAAAGTTAGGATGAGGGTTAGTTAGTAAATAGTTTGTTAAAATGTTTTCGATAATCTACAGATATACTTTTTGGACTCTCAAAATAGTGTTACCATCCCCTTGTACCGGTTTGTCTTTTGAACCACATGTAGCTTATATAGTCTCTTTAGTTTGGAAAGTGTGTGTGTGCTTTATTGTTGGTTGTAAACCCTTTCATGCATTTATTTCACTCTCCTGCCTGGCACTAATGAGTATTCGCCCTGAGAAGGTTTAAATCTATGTAACTCAAGATTTCACTCTTCTGCCTCCTACTGCATTATGAATTAGAGTGTATTCATCCTGAGAAGGTTTAAATATATGTATCTCAGATATAGCTTATTACGAGTTGTACACATAATCTACTGTGAGTGTTTGTCACCTTACAAACAGTAGATTTGTTGTTTTGGCCTTCACTATTGCCCATGTATAGTTGTAGCTGAAGACTGCTTAGTTTTGTTAATTTCCACATGTTCTAAAAAGAAGTATAGAACAGAACTCCCTGCATTGGTCTCCAAATCCCTCACCAAAATTTACAGAAACTTTAAGGCCAAATACTTAGATATTTTTAAAGCGCTCCTGAATTTTAGCTGCACTATCCACATAGTGAACAATGACAGAGAGTTGGGCACGGCATCCTGAGATTTCATTTCTGATCTGATCAGAAACAATGGATGCAAGAGCAGAGTTCAAGTCATTTTGAATAGCATGGGACATACCAAAATACACAGTTCAGGACTCAAATTGTGTGGACAGTACAGAATCATATTTAGCTAATGTTTCTGTGAACTCCCTGTAATTCCCGTTGTATACTGTCATCGTATCCCCTTGTATACTGTCATCGTATCCCCTTGTGTACTGTCATCGTATCCCCTTGTATACTGTCATCGTATCCCCTTGTATACTGTCATCGTATCCCCTTGTATACTGTCATCGTATCCCCTTGTATACTGTGTCATCGTATCCCCTTGTATACTGTGTCATCGTATCCCCTTGTATACTGTGTCATCGTATCCCCT